>PVKZ01002653.1:0-201687 GCA_004027375.1 Macroglossus sobrinus | reverse complement strand
TAGGGTGGTGGGGGGCAGATGGAAGGAACTGGTTGGAGGTCACCAATGCTGAGGGCAGTGGGGTTGTTGTTGATGGAGGGCCCATTTGCTGCTGCCCTTGGGCCCTCCGGCCCTTCCTCAGCTTCCTCAGTCTTCTTTTTCCAGAGACCCAGACTGGGTTTACAAAGCAAACAGGAGGCGTCTTCTCACACTGCTATTCAATGTAGTTTAAAGTGACTCTCTGACTCCATGACTTTCATAACAGTTAATGTGATTCTGTGGGCCCTGCGTCTGTCTGCCCCCAGGCACGGCCCTTCCTTGGTCCACATGTACAATGGAGAGACAGATAAGTGCCTAGCCTTTTGGTCTATGCCAGTACATACTATTAGAAACAGTAGCTGGTACGTACAGCTGCTCACATACCCCAAACTCCTAGAAACCTTCAGTAGGTGAGTGAATAAATAAACAGTGGTACAACCACACAATGAAATATTATTTAGCATTAAAAAGAAATGAGCTATTAAGCCATGAAAACACATGGAGGGAATTTAAACGCATATTACTAAGTGAAGGAAAGCAGTGTGAAAAGGCTACCTACTGTGTGCTTTCGACTGTACGACATTCCGGAAAAGGCAAAGCTATGGAGCAATGAAAAGATCGTTGATGGCGGGGGGCGGGGGACGGGGTGGGTTGGAAGAAAGGATGAACAGGCAGAGCAGAGAGGAGTTTTAGAACAGGGAAACTATTCTGTGCAGTACTGCAATAGCAATACATGTCACGACACGTTTGTAAAAACCCACAGAATGTACCACACCGACAGTGAGCACTGTGTCAAGCACAGACCCTGGTGATAAGGATGTGCCCATGTAGGTTCCTCAGTGCTAACGGATGCAGCACTCTGCTGGGGGCGTGGAGAGTGGGGTGAGGGGAGTGCTGTGCTTTTGTAATAACGGGGAGGGGGTATGTGCGATTTCTGTACTTTTGGCTCAGTTTTGCTGTGAACCTAAAATGCTCTAAAATATGTATAGTTTACTTATTTAGAAATCAAACTATCATACATTTTAAAAGAATTGCAGAATTTTTAAAATAGACCTTCACATTTGGTTCACGTTGTTAGCTCCAGCCTATTACAGGATCTCCACACAAACAAACAACCAAACAAAAAAAGGTAGGAAAAATTTCTTTGTTTCATTCTGCCATGGAATCTTAGAGTATGTATTTTTTTTGTGTAAGACTTCTTTCCCTCTGAATGACAGTTTTTGAGGTCAATCCAAATTTATTTGTTTTATATATATGTTTAACATATATTTAACATATATTTAATATAAATATTTAACATATGTGTGTGTGTGTGTGTGTGTGTGTGTGTGTATCACTAATGCATTCTTCTATTGGTGAGTACAATCTTGCAGTACAAATACAGCATAGCTTATCAATGGGAGCATTCCTGGACATGTAGGCTGCTTCTTGTTTTGAGTTATTATGAATAAAGCTGCAGTGAATGATTCTGTGCAAATTTGTGTGAACATGTTTCTTTGGAACCATTATGTTAAAAGCGAGGTGTTTATCAATTTTTTTTTAAAAAGTAGGAGAAATTTTTCTAAAATTGTAGCATTTTAATTCTACCCACAGTACATAAAAGCTTCAGTAGCCACACACCCTTACCAACATTTAATGGTATTTTTTTTTCTTTTTCTTTCAGTGGTTATATGATGGTATCTCATTGTAGTTTAAATTTCAATTTTCCTGATTTTCAATGACATTTAGTATTTTTATTTTTGTTTTGAAATATATTCTGCTTACCAGTCCTAGCTTGGACATATGAATTGCAAATATGGACTATTTTTAAACAATAAAGTTCAGGATGAATTTTATTATCCACTTTATGCTCTTCTGTATTTTATGATGGGTGCTTATTATTATACTTAATCTAGGTAAACATTCTTTAAATGGTTAATTGGTTTACGAAGTGACAAAATACTATGATAACACACATCCTCAGAGCATCTCTGGAAATCAGAACACGTCATTACTCACCAGTGAAGGGATCGGGGTGCATTAGGGATAGAAAACCCCAGCATCACAGAGCCAGGCAAAGAAGAGCCCGGACACAGTGGGTCTTGCCTCTTTGTCTGGGCTCTTTCACTCTTTGCACTGCATCTTCAGATCATTTTCAAATAACCAGATCGCTCAAAGAACGAGGCTGGTCATATCAAGTAATAGGTGGTTAACAGCTCTCAAACTCTCTGCTGTTCTTTCTCCTGCACAGAAGAGCAGAAGCTAATGATGCCCTGTGCCTACAAATCTGTTTCATCTTAATGTAGTAATCTTAACTGTGATTAGGATCTCATTGCATACAGTCTATTTACTTACTGCCTGTTGGCTATAAACCATTGTGTGAGAGCATTGAGGGTCCATGGAAGAAATCAGCATCCACTAAAGCCCCTTGCAGAAGACCGAGGTGAGACACTCTAGCAGTCCCTGGAGCTGCTGCCACTCCGCCATGCCTGCCTTAGGAGCAGCAGTTCAATGGCCGAATTTGAAATTTTATCAGCCTTCTGTTGCCAAGCATCACGTAATATATGCCACTAGAGAGTGTAAGAAACAACATTTAATTAAGTGTAAATTGTTTCAGCAATAGGCATTCACTTATAAAGCCCTAAAACCAAAGCAAACTTTTTTCTCATCTTTGATTTGTTCTGCATCCATCGACAGAGTGTCTTGGCCCATGACCCGTATTTTGCTGTTAGTGACCTGGGCATATGTTTGAGAGAATGGAAAATGCATAAATGTATCAGAGACTTTCTTGGAACTGGGCTGGTTTCTATCAGATAGATGTTTTTATGTTTTAAAAATTCAATTGGTATTCCGGTCGTATAAGCATAAACCTAGGCATTATAGCTATAAAAGTAAGTTCTTGGGGAACATGCACAAGAGTAGCAGTTTATATGGGAAAGGTAAACAAAATCCCATTTGGCTAACCTTTTCTCACCCCATAGAAGGTTAGTACTAGATCAGAATAAGACCAGACTGTGAGGAGGAAGCTGATTTGATGTATCTAATTCAAAACAAGAAAACCAACCCCATCTTAGTTTTAGTGATTGGATGAAAATGAGAACATCACGAACAGCATATAACATAGAAAACTAGTGAGGTCTCATTCATAATTTGATGAACAACATTGCATCTTTTTATTCTCTCATGCAGAATAGAATGCATTGGACCCCATGTCCCTGAGTGACTGTGTTTGTCCAGTTATCTCATGCAAAGTATCATGTATTACACCCTATATTAAAGCCCTGGAGTTTGAACAGTCAGGCCCCGCTCACCACGTGGAGAACCTGGAGTTATTGCCTTTCTTGGAATGTTCACATGCTCACTTGGTGCTCAGATCTTGGCAAAAATCAAAAGGAGTGACCTTCAACACTGACATTCTTTTACATTTTTATTTTATTTTCATGCTGGGATGGACTTGTTCAGTTCTTCTTTCATCCTCTGGTAGAGCAAAGCCCTCCTGATTTTGCAGTCTCTCTTGCACTGGATCGTACCATCTGTCTCGACGTTACAGCTTGCTCTGCGTGAGTACCAGGTAGCAGACGCGATTCTGTCCAACAGCAAGTACAGCGGAAAGCCTTTCCCAGGCTCCCTACAATCTGTGAACACATGATCAGTCTAGGATAACACATTGTCCTTAAAATATACCAGAGAAATGCTCATGTGGTAATGAACAAGAAACCTGAATCGAGGGGCAAATGTGCCATGGGCCATGAGCTTCTGAAATGTATGTTTCCATGTATGCCAGGGTGATGGTGTGTCAGGTCAGCGGGAGATGATGTGATCAAATAACACTTGTCTCTTTATCACGAGTGTTAATGTACATTTAGCCATGCGGGTATACTTTGGCTGGCCTAAAACTCAAATTTTGAGTTCAATGAGTGGAAATCAAAAGTATTTGTCACAAGGTGGTTGGTTTAATACACAGAAATCTGTTTAATTTCCACAACAACTCCTGCAAGTGTACGTTGGCATTGAAAGGGACGCCTCGGTAGGTCTGAGAGAACAAATTTAAGAGAAAGGACTGTGTCGTCTATATTTTGTGCTTCATCGTCTATCCCTTATTTATCTATACTATATTTTTATAGAACTTAACAGTATTTCCCAAATGTTACGTGTATATATTATAGAGACCTTACATAGAGTGATTGTCAGTTTCTAAAGGAAAGATTTGTGCAGATTTTTAAATATTTTATTTTAATACTATATACTGAGAATTTTTTTTTTAACTTAGGACTTATCACTTGCTTTAATTTATCTGATATTCAATATCCATTTTTATTTAATCAGCGAAGATGATCATTATCTCATGTCACACACCTCTTATTTCCATTTTTATTTTCTGGAGGAGGATAGAGATGGGAAGTTGTCTCTCTCTTTAGATTGGTCAAGTGATTGTGTCTGGGTTTGAGTTGCATAATACAGACTTGGATCCAAATTCTGGGTCTCTGCTTGATGCAGCCCTTTGAGTTCTTTTGCTAATCGTACGTATTCTGAACCCCACATGGTATCTGGTTTGCCAGGTGCAGGAGAGCAGAGAGATGCAGTAGAGATGCAGAACACAGAGAGTCAGAGACTGGTTTTTCATGCATGAACCTTCTCTCCAGTGGTTTTGTGCTTTGAACCACTTATTTAAACACTTCCTGCATCACCTACAAAACTTGGGAAATAATACATATTTCATTGAGTTATTGTGTGTTGAAATACCAAGTTCATAAACTTTCTTATTTGAATCTATATTTAAATAAGACTCACTAAGAACACACCCCCTTCTTTCCCCGCAATACCCTGTCTTAATATAGATCGAAGGCAATATGTGGTTTCGTGGTTAGCAGAACATGGTAGCCAAGAGTGAGGCAGACACTTGATCGAATCTGGCCTCACTTGCTAGATAAGGATTAAAAGGCACTTGAATGAAGCCTGCCATGAGAATGAGAGCAGTTTCTATCCCATGTCTGTGGTCTGTTGTGAGGACCAAATGTCTCTTAGAATAGTACGATACATCATGTGTTCCCTACTGATAACTGTTATCACCATGTGTGAATCTAGGTTTGAAAATACTGCTTCCACAGAACTGGTCACTCTTTGTTTATTCAGGTCTTCTTCAGATGCTCCCCAGGCCAAAAGGAAAATTGGCCCTATCTCCTTCAGATGAAGATTTGAACCCTTTGTCTTCTCCACATGCTACTCACATATCCATTACATCACATTTTATTGTGAATATCAGTTGTCAGGTGTTGTATCTCCAGTGAACAGTCAACAACTCAGCGATGAGGACCTATATATTCTTTTAGGTCTCTCAGCATTGGACCCACATTT
This sequence comes from Macroglossus sobrinus, assembly GCA_004027375.1. Taxonomy (NCBI): domain Eukaryota; kingdom Metazoa; phylum Chordata; class Mammalia; order Chiroptera; family Pteropodidae; genus Macroglossus; species Macroglossus sobrinus. The sequence goes on along the minus strand of PVKZ01002653.1, from coordinate 196,335 downwards.
TGTTGGCAAATAATAGAAAAAAGATATTCTTTGAATTTTCTCTCATACAATAAAATATATGTTCTTAACCTGTGGATATGCCTGAGCTGGTGGCTGTGTGTGAACCACCTCACATTGTATACAAAATTAATTATGCTTGTGGATTTTTTTCAAGAAAGGGTCCAAAGTCTTGTTACCTACCCAGGGAAGCCTGTGGCCCTAACCAGTTTGGGAACCATTAATAGAGAAGATCCTTATATATATATATTTTTTTTTTTCATGAACAATTTTTTAAAGTGATATTTGCCCCCCGATTACATGTACCTGAATCATTTGCCTTCTTTTATTCCTGCTTCTTCAGTTTTGTCCACTGTCTGATGCCTAAGGGATTGAAGTACCTTCTGTGAGAATTACAGATACAATATCTGTCCATGAGACTATAATATGATCAATCAAATTTCTTTAACAAATTATTTGGTTCTCATGTCAGCATATAATCAGTCTTGCCAACTGAGAGATCATCAATCATTATTATGTTTAGAAAAATCATTGACCAGAACCCATTATTTGCTTGACTTGTGAAGCATGGATGTCACCTAAGGTCTTCCCTTTATCTCACCACACCTTCTAGGAAATAGTAAAGTAGCAAAGAGAGTCAAGTAGCAAAATAGAAGTTTGACTAATATCTAGAATGCACAGAATTTTATTAGTTGTTTTCTATTTAAGTGCACTTGATCTTTAATCAGCTATTTAAACCTGCGGAAGAATGAGAAAAATTTGGATTTGGTTTTATAATTGACCGATGTAAGATGCCTCTTAATTATGTTGTATTCAGTCGTGTGAAGGGTGAGTCACTGTAACAGAGAGACTCAGAAGACAACGGTTCAGTAAAATAGAAGTTTATTTTATGTCTGCTAGTGGCCCATGGCAGCGAGGATGTTCTGTTGCTGCCTGTCCTGCCCTGGACAATGGAGAAGCTCTGAAGTCTCCAGCTGGTAGCTCCCAAGGGTGCTGTCTCATCCACCTTGTCAGTTAGCAAGAAGAAAAGTGTGAAGCAATTCCAGAGCAAGCTTTTTCTAAGCAAGTGAGACAGAAAGTGCACATTTTCCCTCTGCTCAGATGCCACTGATGAGAACTTAGTAACTTGGCTACATCTAACTCCCAAAACTCCGAAAGGTATAGGTTCCCTGAGCCAGCTCTGCACCCAGATATACCCTGTCACTCTAAAAGGAGCAGCCCAAATTTGGTTGATAAATAACAGTCCCTGTTGGATATGTAGAATTAGGGCTTAGACACGTGCATCAAAATTGGGCAAAACCACTGCTTTTTGGGAGCCAATGAATGGACTCTTTGTTTCTCTTTTTCTGGAGGCATTGAGTAATCTTGAGTACTATGAACTCAAAATAATCTCATTGTCCAAGAAGAATGTGAAAGCCACTTAAGGAAATTAAGAGGACATGGGTTTGGGTTTTAACAGGATCGATAAAAGAGGATGATTAAGATCCATAAGTCAGCTCCATTTGGACAAGATAGGTGATCATGAATGTTCCAGGCACAAGGACCTACAAGACCACTATACCCAGCAAGGCTATCATTTAAAATTGAAGGAGTGATAAAGAGCTTCCCAGACAAGGAAAAGCTAAAGGAGTTCGTCACTACCTTATTATAGGAAATGTTAAAGAGACTTCTTTGAGAAGAAGAAGGAGAATTAAAAAAAAAAAAAGAATAATAAAATGACAGTAAGTACTTACCTATCATCCAAAAGACATAGGGTAGCTGAATAGATAAGAAAATAAAACCCATACATATGTTGACTACAGGAGACCCACTTCAGATCAAAAGACACACACAGACTAAAAGTAAAGGGATGGGAAAAGATATTTTATGCAAATGCAAGCAAACAAACAAGAAAAGCTGGGGTAGTAGTACTAACATCAGACAAAATACAGTTTAAAAGAAAAGCTATAATAAGAGACAAAGAAGGACATGTCATAATGATAAAGGACTTGTCATAATGAAAAAGCTTTGTGAAGTTCAGGTTTTCTCTCTATTTGCTACAAAAATCTTGTTACGTACAGGAGAATGTGGGTGGCTTAGTATTTTGAACCGATTCATAAAGGAATCAAGCCAACAACAGGATAAGAGAGGGCTCTGAGAACAAGCAGTAGGGATACAGGCATGGAGCCCAGGGCTAAGGATCGTATCTCTGTAGCTCTGCAAAATCTGGAAAGGACAGGCAGGAAGTTGAGCTGAGAAAACAGAGTGACAGAAAGAAACTTAGTTTTGGAAATGTACCGCTCGGGTGGGGGTGTCGACAGTAGAGGATGCTGTGTGTGTGAGGGGGCTGACGGTGTACCTTCCTCTCAAGTTTTCTGTGAACCTAAGACGGCTATAAAAAATCAAGTCTTAATAAAAACAAAAAAGAGATTTCTAAAGACAGAGAAGAGCATGACTGAGTGTTGATGACTTGTTGTGAAAACCAATGATGGGTACAGAGTTGCAGACGGGGAAGATGAAAAAGTTCTGGAGAAGGATGATAGTGATAGTTATACAATGATACGAATACACTTAACGCCACAGAACCGCACACTTACAAAATGGTCAAAATGGCAAATGTTGTTGTCACAATAAATATTTTATCACAATAAAAACAAATTTTAAAAATTATTAGCTAAAGATTTTGGAAGCAGTTATGGCACTTGTTTTTAAAAATGTGTATATGCAGCTCTCTATGGGCATATTATTGTTGAATATAAATATTTTATCATTTTATTCGTATCTGAGACCAATTAGTGAAACTTGAAGTTTTCATTGTTTAGGTTAAAGCATGTAAGGGAAAAAAAAGTAAAATAGAGATAAAAAAAAATATCAGGAAGACTGTGACACTCAGGGGAGTGACAAGGAACCACAGCCCAGGCCACGTGTTCCAAGAGAGCCTCTATTTTGCATGGGCTTTGCAACCTGCCCTCTGACCACTTGCTGCCACCTACCAGGTGTTCTCTTTTCGTGCTCTGTTTTGCAACAAAAATTAGATGTGTAGCTCTCTTCTTACCCTCCTGTTACCAAAGCAAGCACAGGGACGTTTGTCGATGCATTTTAAATGCTAGAGACTATAGATAGTATTAATAAGATGGAAACTCACTTGGCCTCACCTCTCTGTTCACACCTGTGGTGGGTAGCCTTCCTGATGACTTCACCCCCTGGTCCGCACACCCTTGTGTATTTTTCTCCCCTTGGACAGAGGCTAGACATGTGACATGTTTCAAATAAATTAAATATGACAAAAGTACAGTGATGAAACTCCCAAGATGAGGCCACAGAAAGACTGTGGCTTCTGTGCTGTGTTATGGAGGAAGCAGCTGCCTAGTCTTGAGCTGCTAGAGGAGAGGACCACATGGCAAAGAGCCTATGTCTACCACCAACCAACCACCAGTGGGGACGTGAGTCCTCTGATAGGCAGGAGATGGACCCTCCCTGCAGCCCGTGCTGACAGCTACATAGGCATCTGGTGAAGCCACATTCATATTCCTACCTTAGAAACCATGAGATGAGAAGGGTTTGTAGTTTTAAGCCATTATGTTTTAGAAATTTGTTTTTCATAGTGCTAATGACTAATACCCACCTGGGTGGTACATGTCAGTGATTCTTAAGCAGGGCAGGATGAGAAACTCTGCTTATCAAAAAAGAAGACATGGGCCCCACCCAAATCCATGGACCTCGCCTCTAGAGAAGGGTTGCTGCTGGAAGCAGCTGCATCAGAGACCACATGTTCTGGACCTGCCTCCACCCCTCCACTGATTCGCAGGGGATGCGATTAGTTCTCACCACTGATCATGTGTGAGAGCCATGGCCAGCATCTCCAGGCCTCCGTGTGCACAGATGGGCCGTCTCTGCCCTCTCTGCCAGGCTGGGTCAGAGCTGACTTGCTCATAGAGAACAAAAACATTCGTTCTCTCTTATTATGAACAGAACATCTGTTCTGGACCTGAAATGAACTTTTAATGAGTTAAGCCACTAAATGTTAGGGTTTGCAGTTTTATGTTTCAGCAGCTAGCATTGCTCTGAATAATACGGGGATACAGGAGCACAGCCTAGAAAAAGGAAATGAAACATACCCCTCCAGGAGAGTGTCCACACATTCAGCTATGTCTAAAGACCAAAAATCAAATGCATTTATGTTTCAGAGCAGAGCTCAGGTTCTCCCAGGTAGGTGTGGGCTCTGGAGTTAAGCAAAGAGAGAAGATACTACGACATGGATTAGGATTAGAGATTTTACTAAATCCAACATGACCACATTATCAGGAAGGAAAGGAAAAGGAAAAGCTTTGTGAAGTTCAGGTTTTCTCTCTATTTTCTTTGCTACAAAAATCTTGTTACATACAGGAAATGTGGGTGGCTTAGTATTTTGAACTGATTCATAAAAGAAGGGAATGGAGCTGGGATTGGTGAAGAGAAAAAGGAGATAAGGGGAAAGTGAAGGGAGTGGTCATGTAGTTTGAGTAAATATTTCTCTATTTTAGCAAGATTGGGTATTTCTTAAACTATTTCTCAAAAACCTTACAATGGAGGCTCTTAACTTGAGATTCAAAAAGGAGCTTCGGAGGTTTTGAATTCCTTAACATTTTTTTCACAAAAGTTCAATGTTTATAGATGCACATGTTTTTCTGGAATTGCTGAACCCTCAAAAATTTAAGAACTGCTTCTCTGAAGTTCCTTTGGTCATATTATTCGGGGTGTTTTCATTTAATTTCATTCTTGCCAGTTTCTTTCGCCTTCTTAAAAGTCTTCCTTAAAAGTTATTACCAACGGGAAATTTTATAAAAGCCAGATGAAGAATGTGTTTTTAAGAGAGTGTTTGAACAATGTGTTTGAACAAGGCTCATTCTGTCTCGTTGCTTTCTTGGATCTTAAACGTGATTAAAACAGAAACCACGTCTTTCTTGGAAAACTTCTTTTCTCAGAATACCCCAAAACAAACAAGTTCCATGCAGGATGGAGCAGAAAAAATGTGATTGGTTCCTGTGATGAAGTATCCAATCAGGGTCACTCAGGAGTCAATGGAAATATTAGAAATAAACATTGTATTTTTTATTCCACTGCCTTGTTTATAAATTTTGACTGAGTGATTATTTTAGACATAGGAAGACAAAATGACAGATGACAGAAAACAACTGGTAAAGTATTACTGACCTAAATAAGAAAGCTAATTGTATATGATGGATGGATTGCACATGGGAAGTAAAGGTGAATATGATGTTTTTGTTTTTGTTTTGTTTTTTTTTTATCCCCATGTCGTGTGGACTATTTAAAAGGAGGGCCAAATATGATTATTTAAGTTACATCTTCTGTACATGTTGTATATTAATTAATGACACTCTTCTTAACCTAGAATTTGTTCCATTGCCCCATATATCTTCTTCTAGACCCAAAATGGCCCAAGGAAGACAAGAAAAAAACAGGACCATTGGTATAATTTTACTATCAGAGTAATTAAACAATATAAAAATTAACCAATATTATTATTTCAAAGATTCTTAAAGAGAAGATAATAAATAAAGAAATACAATCCTGGATGGGAATTTTAGCTAAAATCTATGAAAACAAATTAGTTACTAATTACTGTTTATTAGTGGATTTTTTTTAATAGTTGTTATAGAAATGAAATAATTCTGCCACTCTGTTTTAGAAGAACATATTTCATTAAGTTGATCAGCTTGGAGATGAGAAAGCCTCAGAGGGATCATGAAGTGCTAGATGTGAAGTTCTGATCTATCTTTATATGATTTCAGATGTCAGTGACAAGAGTTTCAGTTGGGCATGACCTAGGAATCTGCTTATAACACTTGACTTGCAGCGGGCAGAAATGGGGAGATGGAGACACCAGGATAATGTTTCTTTTATCTGCCTCATGTCAGTGACCAGGCTTCCCCACTAAAAGAATCAGAGTGGAGAGGAAGATTCTGAATGCCAGCAGGCATTATGAAATTGGGCACCAGTAGCTCAGCTCGGGGGTGTAGGTAGAAAGTGCAACACAATTGGAGAGAAACAGATCTCTTCACTTCTGACGAGAATGCACCATGAGTCAGGTGGTGCAAAGAGGACTGAAGAGGAGACAGAGCCTCCTAGCATCTTCCATATTTACAGTCTGGGATGCCCTAGGGGAGAGCATCCCTGGCTGGGGAGTAGTACGCCCAATGACAGAGGAAGAAAGTTGCATGGTGTTAAGTCCTTAGAAGCAAGACTCTCAGAAGTTGAACAAGGGCATGCAGAAATGGTAAAAAAAAAAAAAAAAAAAGGGATGTGGAGAGATCCAGGGTTCTAGTGAGGAGCCCACCAGCATTTCTACACCATCTTACCCATAAATAGTTGGGGCTGACTTTGGAGGAAATAATGTGGATGCAGAGGGCTTGCAGTCCTGTAGGCAAGGGCTTACGAAAATATGTGACTGCACTGTTAGTGCAAATTTGACCTCATGTATAATTGCAGAGCAATGGATTGGTTACATGTAGATCAAAGAAGTTCAGAGCTGGAAGGGACCTCCTGGATCATCTAGTGAGAATATTTTCTTTCCTATTTTGTAGCAACGATATGGAAGGATCAAGAATGGTAAATGATTTCCTAAAGATCAAATAGCTGACTAATGGCAAAGCCAGGATTAAAATTCACATTTTCTGATGTCAGCTCAATTTTTTTTTTAATTTTTGAGATACATTATTATACAAGACATGTTATGATACAAAAAAAAATTCATAATTTGAGGATTTGCAAGTCTTGACCTGAAAATGTGTCAAAGAGACTGTGTTTTCCTTCATGCAGTATGGCGGGGCTTTGGTGTCTTGGACTAATAAATCTTATATTTATTCTTGTTCCTATTATTATATTATTTACTATTATCTTAACTATAAACTACATTAATGTCCATCTACATTTCCTTGGGTCTGTCACCCTCATTCTGCAGTAATAGCAATTTCAACTTTGCATTTTCCTTTTGTCTTGTCAGAAGAGGGAATGCTATCTCTCCTTGTCCCCTTGGGGCCAGCTTTCCTGAAATAAATTCCCATTTTTTTCCTTTTTGGAAAATAGGGCAGTCCATCTCTGGCTGTGTGGCCCACTGCTTTCTTGAGCTCTCGTAGAGTTTGTCATCAAGTTTTATTTCTCTTAGAAGCAGAAGGGGACACAGCGATGCCTTTTGTAGACATATGTGGAAGAGAGAGAAAGTGAGGCCCTATGAAACCTTTGGTTGACCTTACAATGCAGCTGTGGCTTCAGGTGTCAAGGTCAGTGGGCGGCTCTGTGTAGTGCAGAGTGATGACAGAGCGCGGCGTGCTCTGGGCCATGGCTAGGGAGGAAAGGCCAGTGGAATAGCCAAAATAATTTTGCTGAATGACCTTGATTGTCTGGTGCAGAGCCACATTCCTCTCAAAGTGAGCCTGGCATTGCCCTGCCTCATCATCACGTGGGCAGTCAGGAAGTTCTCTGTCGTGTCCAGACTACTCTTAGGCCTGATTCAAAAGGGACATATGAGGGCACAGAAAGCAGCTTTGGATGTAGGACACTTATCTGAATTTCAGATCTGTGATTGGCTCCACAACCTTGTCATTTAGATATGCCATGCCTCGGCTTGCCCATGTTATAGTATAGTTTATATTCTTATATGAAAGCAACTATACTAGAACATTACACTTGCTACACAGAACACCCATGTCTATACAGAGATGTGTGTGTGTGTGTGTGTGTGTGTGTGTGTGTGTGTGTGTGTCTTGAAATTTCTAATTTTAAGCATTAGAGATTAGGAATCCTAGCTCTTCTTGGTAATAGTGCCAATCCTTTAAATCTCTCTCTGTAACTTTTTTGTCCTTCTCTCTATTTTCTCTTCCCCCGAGCCACACTTCTTTTTATACTGAGTGCTGCATTCATTTTATTTTATTAGTTTAGTTTGGTTTGTGTGTTTTTATGCAGACACATCTAAGATCTTCTCTGTGTTAAAGTATACAGGAATAAATCATCTCCCTCACAATTATTTGAATCATCAACAAAAGTTTAGATCCTCCATGCATACTATTAGGACAGGTGGTTTTATAATACCCTTTAGAAATAATTAAAATTAAATAAAGTGTTGGGACTTGGAATAGTCACATTCAGTTTTCTGGAAATTCCAATTTAGTGACACACTTTGATTCCATGCCATGACAGATGGATGAGACAATACTGTACTAGAATTAAAATGTCTACTGCCAATTTAGAAATAATTAAATTTAAAAAAAAATAATGCCATTAGGAGAAAATAGAGCTGTGTATTCAAGAAGTAAAAGTCAAGAGGAGATTGAGAGAGTATATAGAAAGAAGAAATTTAGAGAAATAGCCGATGAGACATACATTCGGGTATTTCTTCCCCCCTCCCGCCCTTTTTTATTGTGATGACATTGGTTAACAAACTCCAGTAAGTTCCAAGTGTACAATTTAACAGTAAGGCATTTGTATATTGCATTGTATGTTCACCGCCCATAGTTACATTTCTTTCTGTCACAAGATATTTCAGAGACATTAAGGAGGTGGCCATTCTCTCTAGTACTGTGGTGAGAACACTTTGGACAGCAAACATCATTGCAGGACACGTTATCAGAGAGAGAGCCAACTGGAGACAGTTCAGAAGAATCCTGGGAAAGCTGGGGTGGTTAATGACAACATTCAAAGAAATTAAGGAGGTCCCACTTACAAGGTATTTTAAGCTGACCTGATATTTAAGTTGGACTTTCCATTATTTACAAGAGATATTTTCTAAACAAATAAACAAAAATGAGCAAAACACATTTTACATACTTTTTTTTTGGTATGACTTAGTAACTATTTTGATTCTTGGCATAGTGTCTTGGTAGTATATGTAGTCAGAGTATTTCTTGCAGTTAATATTTATTGTATTATAACACTCATAACAAAGGAATATGAACATTTAAATAAACTATAGATATTAAAATTAACTCAGTATTGTATAGATGTGGTTTGCCATGCCAAAAGCATTTTTTACCCGATCACAATTTAGTTTGACATCTACTCTTCCTTCCTTTATTCAGAGCCTGACTTTAAAAATAGACCTCGATTGGTCTAAGACAGTATTACTCTGACTGTGGGTCGCAACCATGCGTATAACATCAAATCAAATTAGTGTGGTTCATTATCCTTTTTAAATGAAATAACACAAGAAAAATCAGTGTTTCATATAGATTTGATTAAGGGTAAGAACAATTTTATAAACGTCCTTTATTTTAATTTTATTTTATTAGTTTTAAGCATACAGTACATCGGTTAGACATTTCTATAGTTTTTAAAACAATCCCCCTAATTGCTCCTTCTCTCCTCTGATTTTCCACCTAGCCAATATATTAATGCTAATTGCATTCCCTATGCCATGCTCCCCATCCCGATGACCATCTATCAACTACTAATTTGTATTTCTTTAATTCTTCACCCCATCCTCCTAGTCCCCCAACCCCCCTCCCCTGTGGCCATTATCAGATTGTCCTCCATATTTGTGATATAATTTTTTTTTTAACAATTATGTATACCTATGTACTGGGCCTTAATCTAAACATATCTTTTTATTGAGGATCACAGTCAAGAAATTTAAAAACCACTGCTGTGAACTATTATGGTATTGTTTTCCTTGTGATTGGTTTATTTGTGGATGTATAATGGAATTTCAACAGTGAGCTCTGAGGGGAAGTTTTCCAAGTGTTGTCCAGGAAAGTTTGTTCTTGAATTACAGGAATTACAAGATAAGAGACAATCCAATTTTTTCCCCTCTATATGTTTTCATGTGTGGAAACGGTAACCCAGAACTACTGTTGCTACATGAGTTGAAGTGGCCTGTAAAAGAGCCAACCTCTTGAGGATAACAAGCTGAGAGATGAAGTGAACTTGGCTTATTAACGGTGGTGCTGAGCTGCCAAGTGCACACTGGTGCTTCCTTTCCTCTGAACTTCTCAGTGTAAGATAATATAGTTTTGTGACTAAGCCACTGGCTTTGGGATTTCAGTTTTCAGAAGCCGAATGAATCCTAAGTAATGTGACCACCATCTGACATGTTGGTGCAAACACTGAGACTAAGACTAGCTTATTCAATAAATTATGTAATAAGTGATGATTACGTGTAAGATTCCAAGAGCTGGGCACATAACTGGGAATAAAATAAAAAAGGCTTCTGACTTCGACAGTTTATAGTCCAGTGACATAGACAAGTAATAAATAATGAAACAAATAAAGGCAGTTAGACCGTGATTAATCCTCTAAAGGAATAAATAAGATGACATGTGAGAGTGATTTATTTCGTTAACAGATGCTTCTTTTGACAGAATGATAACCTTTCTGAGGAGGAAAAAGGATTAGAGCTGAAACTTGAAAGAAAAATTTATCTCAGGAAGAATGAGGGTAAGATCATTCCAGAAAGAGGGATGATACAAATACAAATTATAGGTCATATTGCTAGGAGAGTGTACTCATTTTGTTGTTGTTGTTTTCTATTTTTAAACCTTCAGTCCAAGGAAGTTTGAAACCATGATAAACCTTTTCTGTTGATCCTTTGATAAGAAATCTAATATCTCCTGGAATGTACACTTGCAAATACTAGAGTTTACTGAATTATCCCTCACTAGACTGATTGTCCTTGACTGCTGGCTTCTACCCTATCAGAACTGAGTTCTGTTCTCTGAACAGCCAGCTCAGCACCTCAATGTTGGTCGCATAAATTTATTCGTGAATGAAAACACCTAGGGATTTTATCCATGGCTTGTAAAAACTCCAAGTCCCTGAGAAAGTTTATTTGGGTCACCATGGTCCACTTCTGGAAGTACATCATCTAAAAACAGGCAAGAACCCAAAGGTATGACTATGCTATTTCCTATTAATGATTTCTTTTGGTTTTTGGTTAGAATGCTTTGACTTTTGGTTTCCCCATACCGAGTGCTAATATTACTGTGTTAGGAGATGTAATTGGTGATTTATATGAATTTGATTTTATCTTATCTCTGTTTTGGATTTCATGTAATTAACATGTACCATATATATTAAACTTAAAAAGGTACAAAAAATTCTGTGTTAGGAAAGGATCTTGTGCATTGAGTGACTCACTAATTCCTGATAACTACTTCTGGAGGAACTTGTGAGTCCCACTTCTACTCTCTCATGTCTGAATAATTGATCACTCTCAGGAGTCTCCATGGTATGTGTAATGTGCAATTCTGAGATGATAATGACCAAGTTTATTTTAGCCTTATATTGGCTTGTGTCCTTCACTAAGTTACAAAACCTTTTAGTACAAGAAATCAGCTTTATTGTATTTTTACTCTAGTATATACCATTGGGTCAGGATATGCTGAGGTCTCAATAAATCAAAATTTTAAAAAAGACGAAAATAAAATTCCCTGTAGAATCTAATTGTTTTATTTCCATGTTATTTACTGGCCCTCACTATATGCTCTGTTCTTTCTCATGGCCATTATTACAGCAACTTTCTATTTTCCCGGACTCCCCTCCTTCAGCATAACCATTATTCATCACTCCTTAGTAGTATTGTATAATGCAGCAGAACTTTAGAGCTGAAGTTTGAATTTTAGCTATGACATTTATCGATCACATGATCTTTAGCAAATTGCTTTAAACTCTGAGTCATAGATGATGACTCAAGAGGGAATTTTAAAACCTAAATACTTTTCAAAGTGAAAGAAATAAATATGGACCATGTGATCAGATTATTTCTGTTTCCTACTTTAGGTATTTTATATTTCTCATTGTTACCTAATTTTTTCTATTCCATATCCTATGTCAAAACTCATGATAAAACTTTCAAAGTCCTCTATGTCTTAAGTCTCATCTGAGTGAGATCCTTACATGGGAAGCTCTGTCTTTCAGTTTGCCTGAAACCAAATGGATAAATGTAACTAATTTGGGGATTTGATGGGCAATACCACCTGGGCAATAGACCAAAGCTATGTTCTCTAATCTGATTGTTATCAGTAATGAAACTTCTACTTTGTTCTCTTTTTAATATTTCAATTTTTTTTGGATTTTGGAGTTGAGGGGAGAGGATAGTATTAGTATTTACTGAAGACTTTTTAAGACTTAGTAAGAGTTGTCATTTATTGAGTATTTACTCTTTACCCTAAATGTTTATAGATATTTTGGGTACATTATTTTCCCATAGATTATTATTTGAAGCACTATTTATAAAAATAAACATTCCTATTTTCCAGTTTAGACCTATGAATCGGATTTCTAGGAGAGGGCCAATATTCTGATATTTAACATATACTTCAGAGGAGATTTATTTTCAGAGAAAGTTTGAAAATACTGACTTATAATTCTTAATATGTACACCAAAATGGGATAAAGAAAGTTTCTTATAAGGAAAAAGAATGGAAACTGTGAAGAACGGTGAAAGGTCCCAGATTTTATCCCACTTGTAAACTAATAAGTTAACCTCCCACGGTTTTATGGGTGCTGGCAGAAAACACAAGACTCCTGGAACAGAGACAAAGTACTGTTTATTACTCACAGGAGTAGCAAAAGTGTCAGAATTTTCTTTGCCAGTTCTTTAAGCTCCCATTTGCATAGACTGATATAGAGAGAACTATGGGATACCTGCACAGGTAGTGTGTTTTGTGACAGAAGAACCCGAGCTTGTTCCAGGAGATGTTATCTCTGTCTTCCTAGGATGTTTGCTTTACACACATCCTTGAAGGTAGTCTGGAACAAAACCAGTCAGTGCCTCTGCTCTTAAGATGTGTAGAAACACAAGACACCCTTAGAGAATTGTCTCTCAATGAGCTGGACTCTGATATTTCAAACAAGGAGAATCACTTAAATGTAGATTCAGAGAGAAGGAATGATGAAACATATAAAGACAAGAGCAGCACATGCTTGAGTTTTGCAGGAGGCTGAACCGGATATAAATTATGTTTTAAGTTTAGTAAATTGAATAATTCAAAGCTTCTGGTGACTGAATTTGGTTCCTACTGGTATGGTTTCCAACAGAGCAAAAGCTACCATGGAAGTAAGGCTAAGCCTAGTTACCTTAAAAGTCCATGACTGAACATGAGTATCTCTGTGTTCAGGTTCGAGAGACATGTAGATCTTCAGCAAATGCCTGGAAATTCAGTACACTATATACACAAGGCTGACAGCAAATCGAGTCATGCAAATTTTAGAAATAAAATGACGAGTGATGGGGTGGAATCAGAAAATGAGTAAGACCAATAACAATAGAGATATGTAATTGCAAAGTTTGCCAAATTACATTTATTAACGCTTAGAAAATAACAACCTTTAAACAACTCCATTACGAAAAGCAGAATCTGGGTCTTATTTGGTTTTCTGTGTGATGATACTGGAAATTAATGCATTAGCCTTTTTTTTTTTCTGTATCTGATTCTCCAAAGTCTCTTACTTAGAAACATAAATGCTTCCAGTTTTGTTTCACTGGTAACTTTTTTTTCTATCTCTGTTTACTTCACATTTGCTTATCTTGCCGCTACCCTGTGCCAAAAGTATTGCAAATACACATTAATACATACCATCTGGAATATGCTTCTTAGAAGAGAAAGAAGAATGTGAGGGCTGATGGATTCAGTGCAGGGGCCCCATCCAACATCTGTAACATCTTCTCCCTCAAAGAGGCTCATGGGTCATAGCAGGTCTCTCTAGATAGAATCTGAGTACCACATACCCCCTGCCTTTTCCGCAATGAAAGGGCTACTCAAACTCAGAGGGCTTTCCTGGATATTTTAGGAAGTGGTGAGATTTCCACTAGACCTTTGAAGTTAAGTAGCTTCAGAACTGAGGGAAAGCGTTGTCACAATCCATGAAATGGGAAGGGAGCTATAGTAACAGCAAGGAGACACTGCTTGGTCACAAAGAATTAACACTGGCTGCCTCTTTCTATCATTAGAAAAAGCTTGAATACAGTTGGGGATATCCCATGAGGGCAATTAGGAATGCAAATTCATCATTTTACTTATTTAGTTGTCTTTAGTTATTTAGCTGTCTAAAATATATAGTTCTCGAAAGGTCTCTTACAAAATAATTTTATTCTGAAGTACAGATTCAAATATACATTTGTATATCCTTCAGAATGTCAAAAGTAATACTATTAAGAAAGGGGTCATGTCAGTAAAAGAATTGGCATCAGAGATGAAAATCTTTTTCTAACTCTGGGGATAAACAACTAGACTAACATACATTTCATCCCTCAGAAAAAAACTATACTTCAATTAACACTTGTATGATTCTTTTATAATAATTTAGCAAATGACTAAATATATTATCTTTGGTGAGTAATCTTTAGAAGTCAGGTAAAATGTAATTTTCTTGTAAAAGAAAATATTGTTTTCTCACATATATACTGGGAGGTAGTTTTATAAAGTATTTGAACACAGACACTATTATATCAGAGTTAGACTGGAAAAAGTAACAATTGTGAAGTCTGAACATATGCCCCTAAACAATGGTGGACTGATGAGAAGGGATATTTCACAGTCTGAACATCCGGGCTTATGCTGTGGAACCTGGTCTCTCACCATTTTTCCTGTCTGGGATTAGGATTTAACTTTTGACAGCAAGATTCTTCTCTTTTTATGTCGGGAATTGCCCAGAAGCCCTCAAGAATTCCAACAAGGAGGCACGTATGAAAGCAGTTTCTACTATTATTGGGAAAAACTCAATTCCAAATCACAGACAGTCCCTTCTCCCTTCTTGAAAGGTGTGAGAAGTAATAACTGTCTGGACAAAATGAGTCAAGGTGAAGAAGGAAGCGCATATGGAGGCAAAAGAACTTTATAAAATCGAAAGAGAATGAGAATAATGTGTCCAACTCATTGATTTCTAGTCCTTGCAACTTGGTGTGATTCATCTGTTGTTGGCACTATTTAAAATGCCACAAATGAGCGCTATGAAGCTTTATTTATTTATTTATTTTCATTTTAATTTTATTGCTTGGCTGGTTCATCTCTAGGAAACAGACTGTTCACATGAGTTAGCCATTACACTAAGATTTGAATTTGAGGGGAAAGGGCCAGTTAAGTGCCGTTACAGTGCAGTAAGAAGAATGTGCTGAGGCTATAAATAGCCTCCTTGTTTCAGATGTAGGTAGGTGTGTTTATTTTGATAGCGTGTTCATTTCCTTCCTGATCTTCCTCCTTTTCCTCCTTCTCTTCCTTCCCCTCTTCCTCATTTTCTTTCTTTCTCTCTTTCTTTCTTTCTTTCTTTCTCTCTTTCTTTCTCTCTTTCTTTCTCTCTTTCTCTCTTTCTTTCTCTCTTTCTTTCTTTCTTTCTTTCTCTCTTTCTTTCTTTCTTTCTCTCTTTCTTTCTTTCTTTCTTTCTTTCTTTCTTTCTTTCTTTCTTTCTTTCTTTCTTCTTCCTTCCTTCCTTCCTTCCTTCCTTCCTTCCTTCCTTCCTTCCTTCCTTCCTTCCTTCCTTCCTTCCTTCCTTCCTTCCTTCCTTCCTTTCTGGTACAATAACCTGCTGGAAAGCTAAGTCTTTAAAATAATAGTGATTGAATCAGAGAATGCTAGTCTTACTTATCAATATTGAGGAGCTGCACATAGATGGTTAAACAGTAATTGTCTTATCACGCCAATGTCCTCCCTTCCTCCTCCCTCTCTCCCTCCCTCTTCTACCTCTACTTCTTCCTCTTCTCCTTACCTTTTCTTTTGCAACAGCACAGAGGTGTACTATTTGCAAAGATTATTCAAATGAGAAAGAAAAAAATGTGATTTTTTGGAGGGGAATCCAATTTTTTAAATTTAATTCTGATTCTGTTAATTACTAATTGTGTGACCTCAGGCTGGCTATTAGCATCTATAACCTACAGGGACTTAGTGTACCTATCTCATCCTATTATGAGAGATTTAAATGATGTATGATGTAATACAAGTAATGCTCTACATGTGACTCTTAGCCACAGAAATGTAGGTAACTCTCATCATGGACCTAAAATTTTCTTCTATTCTATTTTTGTTTTTGTCTATCCTATATTTTCTTTGTCCTCATAACATCAACTTGGACTACTTGATTTGTTTCTGTAATTTAACGGATAAAAGTATTATGAATGGAAAAGTAACTCTACAAATATTGTCACAGCTTTTAGAGTTAGAGGGAAGATTTATTTTGAAGTTGACCTAATATAGTCCCATTTCCTCCTTAATTTAAATGTCTCCATTATATATAAATCCAAATTCTCTCTTGTTGTCTGGTAACTACTACAATATGATAGCCTGGACTATGTATCAGGAAACAGACATGCCATAAATATGTTCAATGTTCACAAAGATGACAATTGTAAATGTGAAAACTGTAGAAGACGTAAAATGAAGGAAATATGAAGCTATTAAGATGGAAGAAAACAGGAAACATTTGGGTTTAATTCCATCTTGGATTCATTCCATCAAAATTCAACATAATGCAGGGCCTATGCAAACATGAGGGCTCAGCTCTACCCTTATTCTTTTAGTGTTCTTTGTACTTTTGCACCGTGGAACTATGTAAATGCACTTATTTTTCAAGGACTATATCTCAGGACAGTTTCTAATGCTTATTGTGTTTTAGAGACTTAAAAACAGAGAGGAAAAACAAAGTATTAGACTCTAGATTCATTATAATAGGGTTGTTTAAAGCTTCAAAACACAAGAGAGCATTAGATGATATTGGGCTGGTAGGATGCATTTTGATGAAATAACTCTGAAAAGAAAAAATGCTTTTATAAAACATTTAAGCATAGTTCTTCTATAAAAAGTCCTTTGATCCAGAATCACAAATGTGCCCACTGCAAGACCTGTGAAGATAATAATGGGTGGCTATAGGGGATGTAAATCTACTTGGTAACTATTAACCGATAACATACTGTTGACTTACATTTAATTTTTAACTGTTGCATGGCTTGTGAACAAAGAAGTTGAGAAAGTCATTTGTACCATGCTACTCATCTTTATTTACCAACTGAATCCTATGGGTTTGCATATATAAAACAAATTTCACTTTACCTAAAACTAATGTTTTGAGGGAGAATAAAGCTACAGGAAGAAAGAATATCCCTCAAGATGAGTAAATATCATACTTCCTAAAATTCTTTAACAAGTTTCACAAATGCATAGGAAAAGACTTCTTAAGAAAATTGTAATATTTTGCAAGTTGTCTTATTTTAAAATGTTCTAAAAGATATGTCATTTTACCTGAAAAACAACTAATTATTTGCTTATTTTTAAAATTATTTAGATATTTTATTTACAAGAAAAACAATTATGGAGACAGCTCACTATTAAATGAGACCTAACAATTGGGAACAAATTACATTTAATGTTTTTGAAATTACCCAAGTAAGATCATACTTAATAAATAAATTTATCTTTCACCATGGAATGATGACAAACCATATGACCATTTTATACTAAAAGCAGTTAATGTCATAAGACAGGCATTTATCAAATATGATAAAGATCAGAACAGTAAATATTTTCAGACATTTCCAGAAATACTTGATGATCTGTTATATTTTACATAAATGTTGACTTGTGTTTGAGTGTAAGGGATATGTTTGCGTGTTCATGTGTGCCCACATTAACTCCATATAAGATAAAAATGGTTAGATGCAAGTATAAGATTTAAATGTTTAATTGGCTTTGTGTTGTCTATATTTTGTTTTAAGGTTGATGAGCAAAACCTATAGACAAATTGATAATTTTTGCACATGCTCAGAAATAATGTGGTGGTTTTTCCAGTTTTATGAACAGATTTTTATGTGTTTTGAACATGGATCTCAGGACAAAACCTAATCTTTTAACTAAAGACAACTCTATTTGGCTATAAATGTAAGATATATTGTGAACTTAACTGTGCATAGTAAACTATAATCTTGTTGTTCTATCTGACCCCAAATCTTATCGATTTTCCTATGAGTTCCCAAATTCCAGCTGTCATTTTTTTATAAGAATATGAAATGACAGTAATTTTTTCATAGAAAAAGATCAAACTTTATTGTTGCAATTATCATTATTCTGTTTTATGTTGTTTTCTTTATCTCTTGAAGGAAGAAATTTGGCTTCCAATGAAGTGAATCCTTACGACTTTTTTAGTTAAATGCTTATAAGAAAATGTCAATCACTCATCTTAATAATTGACATGTATCTGCTGTTATCACTGGCCCTCTCTTGAAGGATTAATACAGATATAATGTGACACTGAATCTATGAGTGTTTGACTATTAGGAAAACATAATATTTTGCAATGGTTTCTTCACCTATTTGTCAACTATATCTAATTGATTATCCTCCTGTAACATTTTATTCTGTTTGTGAAACGCTGTTCTTAGCCATCTTCTTCTTCCAAGCGCGTATCATAAATTATGAAATCAATGACATAGCTTGTCTGGCACACATAAAATTGATAGCTTTCTTCTCTTATATTAGCATAATCTGCCAATTTATTAAGAAAGAGCGAATGACATGCTTATGGTCAAAACCGGTCATGACAGGTCACTTGAGAACTTATTGATACTGTGTGAAGCATGCTTTCCAATTAAAATGTAGGACTAGGTTGGCAAGCTAAACATCCTTTTCTCCTTTCTCATCACATTTATTGAGTCATGTATTTGCTTATTTATATTATTTTAAATTAACAGTGATGAGTCAGAGTAGCGTAGAGAAGGCATGTTCTAGAGGAAAAAAAAAACAAACTAGCAAAATCTTTTTCTCAAGGCACGCAAAAACACACTTTCTGGAAAAATACTGTTAAAAGATACGAATATGAAAAATGATAACTTGGATGAGATCAATTCTTACCAGGATTACTAGTCACTTTTAAACTCACTCCTTCCTGTCTACTCTTCGTGCCAACTCAATTGTTTTAAGCAAGATCAGTTTCCCCACTTTCACCCTCTTTCTTTCACAAATGTCTAACTTAGGCAAGAGAGGCTCAGCCCCAGTTGCTCAATATCCTCGGGGTTATTGTGATCTCAAAGGATGTTGTGAAATTCTCAAGGCAAAATTAATTGCGTCGTGACTTAGTGTTTTTCAAGGGAGATGTGTACAGTAATGCGGCCCTCCAGGAGGTTTGGTGCACGAAGGAGGGAGGCCGCAAATCTCGCAAACGATTACAGGGTGTCAGAACTGCAGGACTCGGGGGGCTGGCAGTGACTTCTGCTTTCATCCCACAGACATCTGCGGGTGAGGGCATGAGATGAAAAGCCATACATCTCCTCTGTAATTTATATTGCCACAGCATTCCACCATGGCCGCACTATTCAGCACCAGAGAGCTCTCACACACTGTTGTTTGCTTAGAAGAGTTTCCAAAAACACTCAAGTATGCATTCTTTTTTTTCTGTGAAAGAAGGTCTTGCTGCTTTCTGACAAAATTATGAGTTAAGGTCTTCCTTTTCTTTTTTCTTTCTTTCTTTTTTTTTTTTTGATTTAGCTTGTTTGTTTGTTTGTTTGTTTGTTTGTTTGTTTGTTTGTTTGTTTTGGAACCATGTCTCACTTCTAGGCACCCACTTTAGTTTTCAGATTGAGACCCTGGTTTAAACGTCTTTGCAAAGATGCCTTTGTCATGTTAAGGAATGCTCTCCTGTGTAACGGAATCAGTAGTACCCATCTCCTGGAGCTGTTGTGAGGAAAAGGTTTTAAATAGTCTGACAAAATGCTTTCCAGTTAGCACAAACCCCATAAAGGTCAGTTCCTGATGGCTTCCTGATTAGAATATCTCAATTACAGCTGCCATTCCCACTTGCCTTTGCCTCTCTAAATCTGCTTCTCTTCCCTCTGTTTTTGTTTTTTTCTTTTTCTTTACAAGTTCTAGGTCATTTGCAAATGGAGTCAATCTTTGATTTATCAGGGTTAACTACATAGTTCATGCGCTTGCTTTGTTTTTATAGGAGGCAAAGCCTGGAAAATATCCTTTAGGGTCATCTAGCTCAATCTCCTCATTTTTTATGGCTGAGGGAACTGAGATTCAGTCAAATTTCACAGCCTTCCAGTGAATTTTCAAGAGCAATTAGTGAAGCAGGTGAGACTAAAATCCCATGCTCTAGACCAGATGCAGTCTCAGGCCTTTGCGAAATCTCCCATCACTTTTCTCTCTATATAACCATGTTTTTATTTCGGAAACCTTCAGACTACTTTTGAATAACTGAAAGTGGAACTTTGTGAAATCCTTGATTAGTCGCTATAACTAAATTTGCAATTTGCTTTCTTGCTATTGAGTTCCTGCAAGTTGATAACGATAATTATATAAAATATGTTTTGTTGCTGCCGTCAGCAAACTGTAAATTTACAACCATAAGATGGAAACTAAGCAGACAAAGCAAGTCACGAACAGGACACAAGTAGATCCAGTTACAAATAAGACAAACAAGGAACAAGGGTTTTGGTTTTGCACACAGTATTGTCTCTGGCTCGCTTTAGATTTTAAAGAGTGATTGCCCCCTGAAAAAAATTTTAAAACAAGGGGTTTAAACAGAGGAGAATGCATTCAACCTCTAAATGTGATCAGTTAAACGCAAATTCTTTGCTTGGAGACACTTTATGGCATGATAAAGAGTAGATCAGAGCTATTTAATGAAGTGATACTGTAATCAAGTGGCAGCCATAGCTGGCACGTGGGCCTTTCTCCATATCCTTCTGCCCTCTATATGTCCTGGGTCTTGGTTAGAAATAAGAGCAGATTTCTTGGGCTTTTCAGGAAAAATTCTTTATGATTATATTGCATCATACTTATTACTTCCATCAGCTCCACATGCCCTATAATAATCGAATTATAAAACATGATAGTACAATGAAATCTAACAGGCTTAATTCAAGAAGAACCGATAAGATGTGCTTATGCAAGTCAATTCCATCCTTGCTGAAATTTTGCTACTTGAGTTCTCTGGGCACAGTGAATTCTTAGCCCTATCATTGGATTCTTTGGGTCGTTTTGCATCACCTCCAACTATTGTCCAGACTCTTCTGCTCATTCTCCCTTTCCAAATTCATAAATCTGAGCATATGGCTTATGAATTGTGATGTATACATGGTGGTTTATAACTAAGGATGTAATGATTTTTGACTCGGTTTTCTTACATTCGTGTGACAACAAATTAGAGTGACTCCCTCTTAAATTTCTCATTGGGAAACTGTCTTATATGCATTTTCTGTTAACCCTGAGCTTTACAAGTACTAGTAATTTGCTTACGAATGTTTTACAGATTGAGCTACAGGTGACTTCAAACTTAAACTCTAGTTTTGCAATAAACTGACACCAGTAAAAAGTGTCAGCAAGTAACGTGGAATATTGAAAAAATTGTTGGGCTTGATGTTTACTTAGGAACTCAGGACATGCGATATGTTTCAGAAGATATGATTTAGATATAAATCCTTATATCACATCCTAGACTTTTATTTTTCTATATCCCTGTAAATCCCCCTGTGAGTCTCAGTCTTCGCTACCTGATATTATCCAGCCCTCTCCCCATGGAAGACCGTGTAGCATGGAGAGAGCACAGACTTTGGCATCAAAATGACCTGGACTTAACCATAGGCCCTGTCAATCTAATTCTGTAATAGGATAAGTTACTTAATCTTTTGAAACCTTATTGCCTAATCTGCGAGGTGGAGATCTGATTTTTACACTTTAGGGCTGCTATAATAGCAAATGAAATAATTTTTGCATAGCACCAAAGGAGGTATACTGAATTGGTAGCAGTACGAGCATTGTGATACTATGGAAGATTCTATAGCACTAAAATGTACAATCTCGACTAGTTCTTTATTATATTTTTGGCCTCAAAACTTTCACCTATTTATTTATTAAATAATAATTGATTGAACAACTCAATAGTCAACCATAATTAGAGAAGAGGAGAATATTAGCAGTAATTAAAAAAAAGATATGTTTCCTCTTCCTATTACTAGCAGAAAAGGAATATTTTATTTTTTAAATCATTTTATAAATAGTTACTTAATACTCGTTACATGCCAAGTATTACAAATAGTTGTTACAAATATTAAATCTCATAGCACTATGAGTACAGCATTAGTCTTCTTGTTTTACACAAAAGAAATTGATCCGAGGAGCCCAGTAAAGTGTCCAAGTCTACACTGCTAGTTGGTAATGGAAATAGGACATAAGCCTTAATGCACTGGGTTCTGAGCCTTGCTGTTAAACAGTTAACAACGCTGCTTCTTGCTTAAGGAAACTATTTTAAAAGAAGTGATTGAATGTAATTCATTCTAATTATGCTAAGTGATACAAAAGACATTCACAGGCTTCAGCAAAATGTAAATAATAAAATCTGTCAACAAATGCCTTTTTGAGGACCTTTTATGCTCTGCACTCTATGGAGTCCATGTTGCCTTGAGTTGTTTGTTTGTTTGTATTAACTGAGGATTTCTCACCATTGATGACCTGGGAATTGAATAACTTTTTTTTCTGACAACTTACCTGCTAGATCTTCTGCAAACAAACAAATGGCCCAATTAGTGACTTTTAAATATTACAATGTAAATGTTACATTAGTTTAGGAAAAGAAAAATAGCCCAGTTCATTGACATTTTTCCAACTCAAAATATCATTTAATAAACACATTCTCTTTGCAACCGGACGGTTCACATCTTTAAGTACAGTTACCACACAAGGTAGTCAGGCTGTGACCATTGCAGAAATATTCAGTGGCACAGGTGTGCTGCTTACCAGTGCCAAGGGAGAAATGTCTTTCTGGGTTACATCACAAGAAGAATCACCAGAGCTGTCTTTTTCATAACCTGTATATTTAAGCAGTTATTTCATTACTAACATGTTATATAAGTGCTTTTTGTACTGTGAAAAAAAAAAATAAATCTTTGCCAGGAAATTAGCTGCTTGATGATGAAAACTTATCTGATTCCCTTTCATATACAGTTTCCACAAACAGTATCAGACATGTAGTAGATGCTCAGTAAATATCAGGGGAGTGCTGAATTTTGAAGCCATGTCTTTTGGGTTGCATCAATAGCAGTCAACCAAGGAAGGGTGAATGGAATACAGCACGACTTCGTTTGAATTCTAGTCCAAGCCGTGCCACCAACTCGGTTTGCGATCTGAGATGAACCTCTTCATCTCTCTGTTTCTCTTCTTTCCCATCTATAAAATATCCATTTTATCTCTACAAGTGCATGAGGCGGACATTCCTTTGATCCCTTATTCTCAATTTTAGCTTGCCAGAAGCTTATAACTTTATTTTTCTAACACGATGAATATCTTTGTCTTGTGGAAGTGAGAAGAGAGAAGCAAAATGATGAACAAGCAAAACCCAAAATGCCAAAAGAATGCATGCATATTCTCTCTGGAAAGAGTACTTGAAGGTTCAACATGGTGAACAAGGATCCTCAGCTTATTAATGCTGCCTATGATTAGAACATTGACTCACCATATGACTAAACATACATCAAATATTTGTCTCGGGCCAACCCTGGTTGACTCATAATCTATGGTTTAAGATGAAGATCTGGGCTACCTTTGATCTTCTTGCGAGGATTTCAGAAAAGATAATACCCTATGTGCCAGCAGTGCTCACTTGACTGCCACAGAGGATATACCCAACACCCACTACTCTGAATCATTGGAGAAAAGGTTACAACAATAACAACAGGGTTGGAAATACCACTTTCAAACTTGCACCTGGGGCTACAGAAGCTGATAGAAGTTATACCCAATTGTGTAGCTTTAAAGAAATAAGTATCTGAATCATGAGTTAGACTTGAAAAAAAAAATACATCTTCATAGCATTAGATACAGAAAACCAAATGTCAAAAAGAAACCACTTATTTTTCCTTTTTATAACCATTTTCTACTTCTGATTTTTGTACTGTTACAGTGGGTAATCTTTAAAAGAAGAAGCTGAGCAGAGTTTGGTGTGAAGGATATTTATCAGGTATCAACACCTGAGGAAAGGAGGGACCGGGGGAGGCTTGGGCAAAGAGAGAAATCAGACGTTGAGGCACGCCCAGCAAGGCTTTGGCCAAAGGCAGGGAGAGCTCTAGAGTATAGACAGTCTGTCAGACTTGCCCCTCAGCGAATCAAAATGACTGGCCTTTGGCACCCCCCAGAGGTCAGTTCCTGGATTTGGGCTACCTCACAGAAAGCGTGACCTCAGGCAGGGTCTGTCCAGTTGCTGAGGAAGACCCTGAAGGAGCTGACAGCTGGAGGGCCACCAGCAACAGGCAACAGTCCTTCTCTGAGGGTTGTATAGAGGCTGGATCTTCCCGTCTACCATGCATATCAAACAGTGAATAAACCTTAAGGAGAAAAAGGCAGAATATGGCCAAGTTTCTATTGGGCAAACATAATCTCTTAAGAATGAAAATCTTATTAAATGATTTAGTATGAATGTCTACCTCGGGAGCTAGTATGAAACTTATTTTCTGTAATGTACGAATTTCTTGAGGGCAAGGACTGTATCTGTGTTTTATTCCAAACTGTGTTAAGAAATCACTAAACACTTATTTAGTAATAGATTGACTCTTCTAATTCATTATTTTCCAGGATAAGGGTATGAATGACCTAGAGCCTCAGCTGGCAAAAATTTACTGTAGACAAAAAGCTTACCTTTAATGTATGTGTATATATTTATATATATGAACATAATATAAATCTATGTACATATACGTATATGAATTCACACACATACATCTTACAAATTATAAACTGTAATTCATTAATGATATAATAGCAATATCTCTTTGGAAATCTTTATATAGCTTATATGAGTAAATATCACAATCAAAATACATAAATTTACTACCTGCACTTCACTATTTAATTCTTATATGTAATAAATATTGATTTTTAGAAACACATCAATATACAAAAGCTTTTAGATCCAAGATATATAAATGGTATTATTAACTATATAGAATTTTTCTTTTTTATTAGAGTTGTGAATACCTGAGTATGATCATATGTCTCTGTAAATTATTAATGTTTTACACAGAATTCCCCCATGGCAAAGAACAAGGCAGGATAAAAATAAAAATTCAAAAACAGCACTGATCAAGTGTTTTTATGGATTAAATGCTTTTAGCGAAGTTAGGCTGCTCCAAACACACTTCTTTCATGAATTTCTCCTCTCCATTCTCAGCACTGATACCTTAATTCAGGCTTGCATCAAATCCCATATGAACTGTTGTCATACCTTTTCAATGTCTTTACCCAGCTTTAGTTTTACACATTCCTGCTGGTTTTCACTACTAATCTTTTTTTCTAAAAAGCAGTTTTATTTGCCTTTTGCTATTCTATAGCTTCTCGTTGCTAAGAAACCATTTGCAAACTTTGAAGAACAGTTTTTTTTTTTACTAAGGAAAAAAAAAATTCCAGAACAGACACTACATAAAGGCATATACACATAGGCATGGGCACACTTGTAATGTCTTATATACACTATAAAAATAAATAAAATCAGGAATGACCTGAAAGAGAAAACTAAATGTAATTTAAGAGTTCTACTGTATCTTACATGTCTTTTTTATTCATTTTAATTTGGTGCTGAAACAGGAAAAAAATTGCCCTGATAATTGGTAATTACCAATTCAGACTCACGTAGTTCTCCAGCCACATTCTTAGAACTTGGGTGATCTAAAAATTAGCTCAAAGAGGTCTCAGACTGTGAGTGCAGCTCAGGTTACTGGAAGAGTCAAATGTATATATCTGTGGAAGAATCACCTTAATCTTAGGCTTCAAAGAATTCTCAAGGATAATGTTCAAAGAAGAAGCCAGGTCACATTCAAGGAGTGCTAAACAAATACGGAAACATGACATCATCAAGAGAGCCGAGAAATAGCAGAGACAGCTAACATAGATCTGTAAAATTCTGGATATTAAAATAATCAGACACACACTGCAAACTAACAATATCTGACATTGTAAAGAGACAAAATAAGAATCTTAAAATATAAAAATCCAGAAATTATATTTCTGATGAACAAATAAAGCTTCTATAAATGACAACTATAATATTTAAAATTAAAAATTCAATAAATATGTTTGATAGTAGATTAGACAAAGTTGAAGAGAAAATTAATAAATTGAAATGAATATAGAAGGAAATTATCTAAAATATAGCAAGTCAGCACTTAGACATAGATTCATAGATGGGGCACCTAAAATAAGTGATAGAATATTTGAGAAATAAATTAAAAGAGAAGGCAGATATTGTAAATATCTAATTAGAGTTTTGTAGAGCAATATGAGAAAATGTTTGAAGTGGTAATGGCTTAGAATGGTCTTGATTTGATAGTAGACACAGATTCACATATTTGTGATGCGTAACAAACACTAAGCAAGATATAAAATGTTGCATCACACCTAAAACACAGGAAGATCTGAAATAGCACCTGGCCACTTACAAAGAATGACAATTGTACTGTTGTTCAACTTCCCATAGGCGACATGTAATGTTGGAAGGACAGCTTTACTAACTGAAAAGAAACTTCTACTTTGAATATTATTCTCCTCCAAATCTTTCAAAAACAAAAGCAAAGTTAAGCCATTTTTAAAGAAGGAAAACCAAGGAGTTTGTTACCAGTAGATTGACACCAAAGAAAATCCTGAGGCATCAGCCTTAAAAAGGGGAAATTAATGAACCTTAGATGAAAAGTCTGAGATATAAGAGTGAACAAAGAGACAGAATAAAATATATGGGTACTTGTAAACAAACTTTGATGTTGTAAAGTGATAATAATTATATATATATATATATATATATACATATGTATATGTATATATATATGTATATATATATATATAATTTGCATGTGTATATGCAGATTAAAACAAGATGATATTAAAATATATGACAACAATATGACAAGCATATACTGTGAATTGCTTGAATGTATTTAAATTGTTCTAAGTTCCTGTTTTAGTTTGGGAGAAGGGTAAGTGTATGATTTTCTCATAAACATTGATAAATTTAAGAATAAGTTTAATTGAAGTCTTTCGGTAATTATTAAGAGTAGAGCACATATTTTATAAAAGAGTGGACAAAAAACAGTGAAATAAGAAAATTACTCTTAAATCCAGAAGAAGTCTAAAAGGAAAGTCAAATTTATATAATAAAGTGAGAAAAGTAGCAAAAAAGAATATGTTGCACATAAATAGACACAAACATTTATGAATATTTATATGTCTGTGTAAATACATTGTAAGCAAATAAATATATTATACATATATATTTTTCAATAAAGTTAAGTGAGCTAAGTGATACCACTTAATACTTTCAGACTTGAACAATGTTAATTTTTCTCCAAAAATCAACTCACAGCTGTGTA
This sequence comes from Macroglossus sobrinus, assembly GCA_004027375.1. Classification (NCBI taxonomy): domain Eukaryota; kingdom Metazoa; phylum Chordata; class Mammalia; order Chiroptera; family Pteropodidae; genus Macroglossus; species Macroglossus sobrinus. Next base: position 169,037 of record PVKZ01002653.1, on the reverse strand, counting down.
TAAGGCATTTATTTTAAAGAAATAAAAAAGGTAGAAAGTAATCAAGTGAAAAAAAGATATACAAGTAAAATCCCAATTAAAAGAAATCTGATAAACCATTAAAATTTTTTAACTTTATGGAAAAACTATTTGGAGAGGAAAAAAAATCACTTTACAAATATATTATTTGCTAGATGATAATTATATAACAATTTTTAACAAGTAGAATTTTTAAAAAATTCAAAAAGGAGCTATCAAGATATCCCTTTTGGTTCTTGACCAACAGAGCAACCAAAAAATAAAAATAAAAATGCACTAAGGGTATAAGTGTATATACCATTTGAATACAATGAACAAGCTTCATTGACTAGGCATATATAGAATGCTTTATCCAACATTTGCAGAATACACATTCTTTTCAAGCACACACAGAATATTAAAGAATATTGATCATATACTGAGCCATACAGCACACTTCAACAAATGCCAAAAGACAGCTACCAAACAGAATATATGCCATGACACTTTCAAACATATATGAACTATCCCTCCTCTGAAAACCTACAGCATCCTGTGCTTCTCGTTTTGCAATCACTATTGGTCTCAGCTTTTATTATTTATTTCTGCATTTCTCTCATCACCATTGTACACTCTTTCTCCTTCACACATATTAGATTGTGAGCTTTCAGTTGTCAGGGTCTGTGTTTTTCCCATGCTGGCATCCCATTCACTTCTAGTACAGTACTTGTTACTTAGCCGAGGAAGGTAAATAATATGTATTTGTCTAATTTAATTTAGCTTTGTAGGATGGACAGTCACAGCCAGATCTATGTCTACAAAACCCTGTGTAGTCAGTCGGTCTCAGCATTTCTGTGGGAGAGGATATTTGGGCACAAGAAAACTGTTGATATTAGAATGTGAGCTTTGAGATTTCTGACTCTGCAATTGCCTAAATATGTCTCATTGGGCCATATCAGCTTTGTCTAATCTCTTAGTTACCTAAAAATATAAAATATATTATCTCCTTACAAAAATATTAACTTTTATAATTTTAGTGTTTTGGAGGACATAACAATCACTAATTAATCAGAATTAACATATGTAGACATTTAAAGAACTATCCCCCCAAAAAATAATATATATTTTTTATATTCGTATATAATAGATAATGTCTAACATCCATATCAGAGCAAATTTCATGGCTAAATTACACATTTTCTAAATAGTATTGCTAAATAAAGTATTTCAAGCAAACAGAAAGCATAGAGGGTTATAATAAACAAATTTGTCAAGTCCTAGCGTTTTCCAATATTAACGTCACATTTTCTGTAAGCCAGCAGAAATCACAGATGTAGTACAAGATGACGTTTAGTCCTCACCTATCAAACAAGGTCTCTTAAATAGAAACTCTGACTCTGTTTTAACTACAGGAATATAAATAATACCATGGTAATATACTCTACGATTATAAAACATTACTAAAAGTGACAATAGGTCAAAAAAATTTTCCTTAGACTAAGGAAAAAGTTAGATAACTGTTTAATATACTTAGAAAGCTCATTGTTTGATTGTGATCACTCATATTTTTAAGAATCATCAGCATCTATTTAGACATCCAACTATTTATTTTGGGAAAATATGTCTATATTTTGAGCTGATATTATAAGACTATAAAAGTCAAAAAAATACTTGGAGAGTTGGCTGCAAACACACCACTTAATTTTATATCATTGGAGATGACAGATACTGAGGCTTAATGAATAATTTGCTCTCTGTATGTGTCAAATCAGGTATGAAAAGAGGTAGAATTATGCCAGTGTAAAAAATATATTTAATTTACTAGAAGTGGAATACACTTGTACTAATCTTATTTTTCAACAACTGAGTCATTTGCTTTCAGCATATCTTGTCATACATCATAACAAGCACTCCACTCTCTGAAACCCTAGCAGAAGATCACATCAATACTTGGAAATAAAGGAAATTAAAAATTCAGCACAACACATCAGTGCTGAAGTTGTTGAATTAACAAGTTTTTGAAAATTTGAAAAATGAGTAAGATTTCAGTCGAATTAGTACAGAATAGATAAAAATTTTTCTATGTATCAGAAACACATTATATGCAAATATGTACAAAATTCAGAAATAAGTAATTATTGCTCATTCCCATTTATATTAAAAGCATTTACATTCCTTTATATGGAGTTTTTTTTTTAATTTTTAGCTGTTTGACAAACAAAAAACAGATTTATAATAGAAAAGGTTTAAATTGGGGAGAGCCAAGTAGGCTTTCTACTGAACTCAATTAAGCATATGTATCTTAATTCTGAACGTACAGTGTGCACCCAGGTAGACAAGCCTAAATGCTGAGCAGATGAGAAGAAGAAGGGAAGATTGAGTTTTCCTACAGGTATCTTGTGCCCCACAAAAATAAGATGTCTTGACATGCCCAGGGTATCTCTCAAACACATTTATCAGGTAACTCATTGGTTTTCTTTAAGATTTTTTAAAACATAATTTAAAAGTTTATTATCCAAATAAAATGAAATAGACACAAGTAATTTTCTTGATCAGCACTAAAATATCATGTGAGCTACACATGTAATATTAATTTTTAGGAACCAAATTTTTAAAAAAATCCAAAAAGTAACAGAAAAAAATCAACTTAATGTATTTTACTTCATGCAATATATCTAAAATAATCATTACATACATACATATATATTCAAATATAACCAAAATATACATTTTAACATGTAATCAATATAAAAAATTTATTAATACATTACTTTATATTCTTTTTATACTAAGTTCAAATTTGGGTGTATATGTCCCACTTACGGGACACCTCGATTTGAAAAAATCACGAATCACATTTCAAGTGCTCAATAGCCATCTATACTTAGTAGCTATTTATTGGACAGCATAGAAGTAGATTATCACATTACAGAGATTTTATTAGTATTCAGAAGGTAACAAAAAAATTGTCTTTTCTTTTCCTTTTTCTCTTTCCTTTTCTTTACAGCTTCAGTCGGAGGAAAAATGAAGTTGCTAAGGCAAATAGCTCCTTAGAAACTAAAAGCTGTCAAATTTTAAATGTTAGAGTTTAATAAAATTTGTATAAATCAATTCTGAACTACTCAATGATCAATTGACCTATTCTCTCTTTAGGTAAATGATGGTACACATTTTTTGTCGGGAACAAAGAATACAGGAAGCCACACTGTGACCCCTTTCTCTTTGGGATGTTCACAGTGCATTTCTGTCATTACTAACATGCTACACCCTTTATTTTTCTTTTAAAGATGACTGTGTGTGTGTATATATATATGTGTGCAATAGAAAATAGAGCAAAAAGAAAGAGTTATTTTGAAATAAAGCCAAGAATTTTCTAGTTCAGTTCAAAATCAAGAAATAACTCCATGTCACATGGTGATACTACTTTGTGGCTTGTCCATTAAATGACTGTATTATCTACTGGGTGGTGTTGATAGAATTTAACTTCAGAATATAATAAAATTTAACTCTCCTTGTTCTTATGGTGTTAAGTTGAAATCAATTTTGTTTTTATTAGAGAAACTCATTATTAAATTTAATTTTATTTAAATACATACCTTCTCCCACCCTCACCCACTCCAGGAAGAAAGGGAAACCTCCACCCCCTCCCACTCTTTCACATATCTCCTATTTTTAGAATAACTTTATTTTTATGTTTTTCAACTCTCAAATTATGGTATAGTAAATGTTCTTGAATCTCTTGTGATCATTTTTAAAGTTAGTTATGCCAAATTACAAAACTAGAAAGTATCATTTATCTAGAATTATGGTTAAAAGATGAAACTAAAACTATGTGACTTTTTGTCAATGCCTCAGGACAGAAAAATGAGTAGTATAAATCCTTTTTTTGGATAAGCATAAACTAAATGTTTCATGCACTATCATTCATGAGATACATTAGAACAGTTCTTGTCAAGTACAAATTTATTATCAATGTAGTTATGACATCATCTATTTTATGATTAAATCATAAGATACCTGTGCACAAGTTTGAACATTTCTTGACTTTTTTGCATTTTATTATAGGTGTGTTGTTCCTGTTGGGAATTTTCCTTTGAAAATGTTACAGACAGGAAGTTTCAGAGCCATGAATTTTGCATTCTTGTTTTGATGAGTCGCCTCCCAACCCTGCTATTTTACTGTAAACACTAAAAAACAGATTACCTGTCTTCATAGGTAACTCAGAAGCAGCTTACATCTGGCTCATGTTTTATTGAAACAAACAACATACCAACTTTTATCATTTGTTATGAAGTTCAGGAATTAATGTGTTTTTTTTTTTGCCCTGTAGCAAGCATTTCTTTCCCACCCACTCATACTCTCTTCAACATCCTTCCTCAACTTTCCAAATTATAAATGGCAAGAGATCAATGAAAATGATATTACTTATATAACAACACTCCCTTAGGCATAATCAGCATTTAGTTACTAGTTCAGTAAAATAATGAGCCCAGGAAAGAATTGAGACTAGGCCACTGCAATGCAATGATAAAGGCAAATTCATTTGAGAAAAGAGTGTGGAATTGGTGGAGAAGAAATAAAACACACATTAAAATCAGATGATGACTTGTTTTAAAGACTGCGTGTTTTATTTAATGTGATCCAGCAGGCCACAGCTGAGGCCCTTCCTGAGTGTTTAGACTTATCCTCCCACCCACGTTGACATGATTTCAGTTTCTCAAAGGGGCCAAGCTGTTCCTGCCTCAGGACCTTCACATATGCTGTTATTCACACAAGGAGTTCTTTCCTCACCATTCTTCATGTGGGATCTTGTTCTTATCTTCCTATCTCCATTTAAATGCCGTTTCCTCAAGATATATCACTACCCGATCTAAAGTAGTACCCACCAGTATTACCTGTGATAGTACTTTTTTCTTTTCATGTATTGTTATGCCACGTTTTGTAATCATACATTAATTAGTTTGTTTAACTTCAGAGTAAATGAAACCACCAGCATCACTCTATGTTTGGCTGTATCTACCACCTATGTTGGCTCTGCTTTCCTTGATCACTTAGTGATATTCTCTATTTTGTTTTGATTGTTTTACAATTCATAGATAGAAGAGATTTAAAAAGAAAACATTCACTCACAAGAATACTATCCAGGCATAACTAAACATTTTACAATATTGTTAAGAAGAAAAAAAAAATAGAGGTAATCCCAATGTCATCAGCAGATAAATACATAAAATAATTGTGGTATATCCATATAAAATATAATAAAACAATTAAAATTGGATATATAACTGTGCTATTGCCCTGGATATGAAGAATTCTAAAAATCTCATTTTCTTACAATTTTGCTAATACTAAGTTAGAATTTTTAATTTTTGTCAATCTAGTACCTTGTAAATGGTATTTAATCTTTAAATTTGTGTTACTCTGATCACTAGTGAAGTTGAGAATCTTTTTATAGGGCTTCTTCTAGGAATTGTTTCTTTACATATTTATATACTTGCTTAATTTTATTGATTTGTAGATATCAGTTATGTTTTTAATTATTAATATTTTCATCAATTTTACTTAGCAAGTATTTTTCCCTTTCAATGTGTATACACTAAACCGTTTTCAGCTCAAAAATTTATTTTCTGTTAGATATGGAGTATATATGAAATATGTATTCTTTTTAATGATGAAAAGAAGCTGGAATCTAGTTTGAACCAAGATTTATATGAACAGACAGAGTAAATTGGTCACCCGTAACTCTGCTTTTTTTCACTTAGAGGATTAACAAATATCCTTCTCAAGTCTTTGAATACTTCTGGGCCTCATGTGGGACACAGCCCAGTTGCTTGTTTCCAGTAGATTTTCATGGAATATACCTTTGTTTTTCTGGGATGGCTGCTTTTGTTCACTTCTATTTCTTTTGCTCATCAATCTAGAACTCTGGACAGAGGAAATACATGCAAAACCCAGTTTCTTTATCTGTTCTATGTTAAATATTTGTACCTATTCTATTTTTTCTTGAATTCTTCATATGACACCTAGCCCCTAAAGTGTTTTTTTTTTTTTTGGTAGGAAGGAGAAGCTGTGATGATATTGCATCATTGCTCATACTCCTCAGCTTCCTGTCCCATTGTTTCAAAAGTCTAGAATTTCAGCCTAGTTATGGAGAAGGTGGACAAGTGGATCATGAGAAAAGCGAGCCATGACTACAGAGTCAATAATTATCAAAAGAGAACAGAAAATACCTACTTAGACTTCTGCTTGCTGTAAACACTTGGACTCTTGAGTGAGGGACAGAGAGGAGAAAGTAAAAAAAAAAATACCTTTTTAAAATGGTATTTTAAAAAATTAAATAAAACTCATTGTCATATTTTTCTGAAGACTCTCAGGCATGTTCTATCTACCTTATAATTAGCACCAATTCTTTTCAAATTAGAGTTGTAGGTAGGCTTGATAGCACATATCTTTTTTATGTCCCTATTGGCATTTTAGAGAGATTAGAAGAAGCTACAAATCAGACCTGCCACACATGTCATCTTGTACCCTAGATAGTGTACATCTCAATGACAATTATGCATTGCTTATGGCCTTTAGATATGTGATACCCAAGGCAAAAGAAGATGAAATAAAGTAGTTATGTTTGGGGTGATAAAATATAATGTTTTTTCTCTTTCTCTCTATTTTAATGGTTCACAAAATAAGGAAGAAATTGCCACCTCATAACGAAGCTAGGTGTCTTTATAAAGTCTGTGCAAATATCAAAATAAACAAGACAATGAGGTTTTTGCTTCAATTAGTTGTTTCTCTGCCTGTGTTATCTGTTGGCCTGCAGCATGCAAGTGCTGATGTAGAAGAATTATAGGACTGATTGGAGAGTAAAAATCAGCACAAGCTAAAAAGGACAGCGTAGGGGCCATGGTGTGAACACACAGGGAAGAGATTGCTCAGCTGGGGCTGCAGTACTTGAAGAGGATTTCATCAAGCTATTGGGAACCAGTTTAGATCTTAGAGGAAGAGAAGGATTTAGAAAAGTCTACAGCATGAAATAAGAGTAAAAACAGGATGTTCAAAGGACACATGCAAGAACCACATAACTAGTAAAATATCCATGGCAGAAAATGTGGTAATCAAAAAAAAAATAAATAAAGCACAGTAAATAAAATAAGGCATTCATGATCTCCCCAAGCAAAATTATTCACAGTTGATATAAACACTTTCTTTGTAACCTGCTTTGACTCTTAGGATATCATGAACATCTCAAGTGGTTTTCTACAACATGAACTTTAATGTAGTGTTAAATAATGCGGCATTATTTAGCAAAGCAATAAATTATTGAATGTTTTATGGTAGCAGTTTTTGCTATTATAAAAATGTTTCACTGAATATGCATATAGATAAATATTTTGTACATGTGTTTATGTTCATGTGGGTGAGTACGTTAGGAGAGTTCTGAATTTCTGTTTTGTTCTGTCGATCCATTAACTTTACTTTCCATAATCTATCTTTAGAAACAACTTTGCATAAGGATACAGATGTATCCTTATGTGCATTTATTTATTTTTATTATGGTGACATTGGTTAACGAAATCTAGTAAGTTTCAGATGTACAGTTCAACAGTAAGGCATATATATATGTTGCATTGTGTGTTCATTGCCCATAGTTATATTTCTGTCGCCATATATTTTACCCATTTTACCTTGTTTTCCTCCCGCATCCCTACTTGCCTCCCACCTTCTGGTAACCACTAGCCTATTGTCCATGTCCATGAGTCTCTGTTTGTTTGTCCTGTTTGTTTGCTGATTTTAGAACCTTGTTTATAATGACTAAATAAAACCAACCTGAATAACAAAAATGAGGAATTAAACTTAATGAACATGACAGATTCATTTAGTAAGAAACCATGAAAGCAAGAAAATGATGGTATGGGTGTATAATTTTTGATATATTAATTTAAAAAGCAGATATCAAAAGAAGGTATAATTCTATTTGAAAATACAATGCTTATGTATATAAATTTTAGGGAAGTATTTGGAAAGATACACAATAATATGTTAAGATAGAACATTAGTAGGTAGTAAGACTTCAGATAATTAAAAAAATTATATCTGTCTTACTTCACCATTATTTGTACCCAATTATTTTACTGTGTACTTGTTGTTTAAATATGGAGAAACAAAAGATTAAGAAAGCACTACCTTTTTGTTTTTTAATAAATATAATGTGTGTCGGGGGGGGGAGGGGAGGAGTGACTTAAACAATAGAACTTTATTATTTTATAGTTCCGGAGGCTGGAAGTTTAAGATCAAATGGATGTAGGGCCAACCTCTTCTGATGGCTCTCGGGAAGAATCTTCACATGGTGTGTCTCTGTGTGAATGTCTCTGTATCCAAATTTTTTCCTTTTTTTATAGGATCCTCCCTAGTGATCTCATTTTAACTCAGCTACTTCTGTAAGATCCCGTCTGCAAATATGGTCACATTCTGAAATATTGGAATTAAACAGTTTTTTTAAGAGACATGTTTCAACCTATTACATTTATTTCCCATTTTAGAAATAGCATTTTGTACTCCATGAAATTGTGTTTTTAAAATATAAACCACTAATATGAGTAATTTTTCAATTAACAGGAAATATTTTTGGTACTATGAAACTTTTCTGAGTAAAGTACCATGAACCTCATCCAACTTTCCTACTCAAATTTCTCATTACATGAAGTTGTGTCTTTCTGGGAGACAGTAACATTAAAAAGCAAGATTGGCTTATGTCTTATTTAACTCTGTCAATGACAACTACTTCTAGCATAGAACGTCAAAATATACTCAAGCTCATCATGTTTTTGGCAGGAACTTTATTGTACATGTTACAAATTGCTCTTTCACATGTTTTGGTAGTTAGGGTGCCAGTCCACTTGAAAAGGGCTTTTAGTAAATGTATATATTTTCTGTTAATTTATTGCTTCCTAGTTATGTAGTGAATACAGCCCCCTGCTTCTGAGCTTACAGCAGTATCTTACATGCTTTATCTTTCTTTCCAAGATTCTGCATTTGACACACAACAAGAGCTGTGTAAATGTTTGTCAAATGAATACACAAAACAAATAAATTGATGAGGGTACGTAAGAAGCCACACATTTTATCTAGTAATCTATGCTTTAATTTTCAGAGCTGGTTTTAATTTCAATGGTGGATTAACAGACTAAAAGAAAACCAGTGTGTGATTTTTTTTGAAAACGTTTCTCTTAACAACATGGATAGTCAATCAACTATTGACTTATTATTTTGCAATCATGAAGATTAAATGTCTTATTTGTAGAAGGCTACAGTATTGTAAATATTGAGGACACAGTAATAAATACAATGAACTGAATCCCTGGATCTTACGGCCGACATTTTAGTGGGGAGAATCAGGTAATAAAAACTCAGACACACTAGGAGTTTGCAGATGATGGTAAGTATTATGAAAAAAAATTAAATGAATAAGAGGAAAGTGTCATTTGCTCGGAGGTACAGGCTATTTTAGCTGAGGGACTCAGGGACAGCCTCTTTGCAGTGTAATTTTGAGCTGAAACTTGAATAGTGTGGACAAGTTCCAGCAGCTTCTATGTGAAAAATACTGAAGGCAATGTAGTCAGTTCTTTTTAATAAACGTGCACTTGCTTGTATTTTTATTTTTTTCCAAGAAAGCCACTGCCTGTGACGGCCTTCTTCCCCTTCAGTTTAACACACAGTAGCAACAGAGAGACCCACGCATGCCTTCCTGAGGATAATTCTTATTATAATCTTATTTAGCAATATAATGCTGATCTCAGTTTTGCATTTGTGGCGGTGTCCTTAGAGAAATGTATGAGAAATCGCTATCAACCATGCTACTTATAATAATTATAGACAACAGTTAAAATCAGTTAGAAGAGAAGATAAAATATAGGAGGAAGATGTTTAAAATCAGCTTTATATATCTTTCTGCATTTAGCTATTAAGAAGATAGTCCCTCAAATCTTATGGTCTCATGTGATGTAGCACTACCCGTCCTTGACCAAGTTTCTGAATAATTTTGTATTTTGTTAGCACTTTGTAAAACAAATGATAGCAGTGCAAGAACTTCCATGAAGTCACAGTTCCAATCATGCAAACCCCGTGAAGTATCAACTCCTGCTTGCATTGTTTGCGGGTTATTGCCCCACCCCCACTCCTGACAAATGATACTGTGGTCAGCCAAAGACAATGAGGAGAAAGCAGGAAGCATGAATGAAGAACAGACCCCAAGCTTGGTTTTCTTGGGAACTTAATGATTTAATGTACTGTCAGATTTCTTAGTTTTAAGGCTCCCACATGTAAAATGAAAGTATACTAATGCACCTCTCCAAACCACTGCCGTCATGAAATCACCCAGCTCAAGAAGATTCAAAGTCTTCAATACATCCTTAGTTTCCTGGGCAATTTATTCAGTGCGTAATACAGTTATGGATGCTTTCTTTCAGATCCGTTAGTCAGATTAGGGTTTGGACCGCCAGAGCATATGGTTAAGTTTACTTTTAGCTCTAGGGGACTTGATCCAACTCTCCTTTTAAGAAAAGTATAAAAACTTCTCCATCTTCTTGGTTATAATTATGTTAATCTTTTTTTGCAAAGTGAATCTTTATCCTCAATGGCTCCTGATGAAGACACATTACATTTTGGTAACAGTGACTCATTATGTTTGGCTCATTTTCCTTGGCTGTTTCTTCTCTGATGGAACTCTGCAGGAAAGTGCAGAAACCTTGGGCTTTAAATCTACTCAAGTTCTGCTCAGTTTTCTCATCTGAAAAAAATAGAAATAATTTTTTTCTCTTAGGATTGTTATATGGATCAACTATGTCATCACATCTTAGAGCCGCCATTATCATTTGCCAATATTTATTGAATTTTTACAATATGCTAGGCCTTGTTCAAATCACTTTACGTACACCATCCTCTTCAACTCCCTGAACAGCTCTATGAACTAGATACTGTCATTACTCGCCTTTGCAGATGGAAGGACGTTGGCACACAATTATTATGGAAGAGGTAAGAATGAGAACACAAGAAACCTGATACCAGAGTCACTGGTCTAGGTTATCACTGGCCTGTGCAGTAAGTGGCAATCACCTGGCAGGAAAATCCAGGTCAGCTCAGAGAAGGCAGTTAAGCCTGAATGGGCAGACACAGAGGAACTAAAAGGAAGAGGAAGGAGTTATACCTACAAAGTGTGACAGTTAAGCCACCACATGGCAAGAATGCTACCATATTCTTGATTGGTACGACTAGATGAGCGCACAACTTATGAATCCAGTGCTTCACTGTGAGATCAGAGTACAGACAGACATCAGGCCATACCCAAGGAAAGAGGCAAGAAGGCTGGACCTATGCTTTGGCTTAAGTACTCTTATCTGCATATGCTAATGATAACAGAGGTTTCAGCATTTAAGTCTGATTACTTCCATCGTGGTCAAAAGCTTAAGTTCTAAGAGGACGTCTTCCATGTTCAACAGAAGATAACACTGGACTCTGGCCTGTAGTTAACCGCGATATGATTTGTAAATGGTGGGGAGCTAACATCTTCATCAGCTAGTGCTGGCATAATGAAGTGCCATAGACTGACTGGTTTAACAAACAGAAATTTACTTGCTCACCATATTGGATGCTAGAAGTTCAAGACCAGGTGTTGGCAGAGTTGTTTTTTTCTGAGGCTTCTTTCCTGGGCTTACAGATAGAAGGCCCTCTTCTTCCTGTATTTTCACATGGCTTCCCTTCTCCATGTGTGTCCCAATCTCTTCTTATAAAGACACAAGTCCTCTTGGACTAGGTCCACCCTCAGGACATTATAAATTTATTACCTCTTTAAAGACTCTATCTCCCAATACAATCACATTCTACAGTGCTGGGGATTAGGACTTCAACAAATGAATTTTAGGGGGATGCTATTAGCCCATAACAACATTAGATGCCAGTTTGTTTGTGAGTGGCTAAGAGAAATATCCCTTATCCCATTGTTTCACAAACCCCAAAGACCCAGAAAGTATTAGGCGATATAAATAGCATTAATCTTGTAATTAGCTCTTCTATGGATAAGAATTTATCATTGTAAATTATTTAGTATCATAACATCTATCAATATGGTTTCTAGTACAATTTGAAATATCACCCAGGATAGAGGACAGTGTGTTTATGAGATTAATCACTTGAAACAAGACATTTTTAGGACTATTGTAGAGCCCACTTTATGAGATGCAAAGATAGATGTTGCCAGTCACGCGTGTTTTGGCAAAACTTTCAACACGAGATTTCATTGTCTGTCTTCTCAGCCTTAGCTACTTCTGTTCTAAGGTCAAAGAAATGAAATTGAAAGAAACAAGGTAAAATAAAATTACTGAAAATGAAAATGAATTTGTATCAGTGGCCCTGAGGATTTTTTCCTCCTTCTCATAGGTAGGCGTGTGACAACGTTATTTTGAAACTTCCTTGTTTAACGTAACTCTTTTTCATTAAAAAAAATAATAAGTAACTTCCACCTTTCAAAAAAGATTTCCTAAAAAGAGACAATAAATCGTTAGTGTTTGGGCTGGTGGAAGGGACATAAGGTATCTAAAATAAGTTTTGAAAAATTTACCACATTTTGGTTTTCATCAATTCCAAGTATAACTTACCAGGCATTCTCTTCAGCTTATGTTTAAACCCATGTGTATCTCAATGGAAACCCAATCCATATGTTTCTGATTCATTTACACTTAGCTCATCAAAATATTGTTTTGCAAGAGCTATTTGAAGTCCAAAAAAGCTTTGAAAGCTTTTTTTTCTTAGAAACAGGAAATCGGTTTTTGCCAAGTGTAAACAAACATTCCCCTACTCCCTGTGTTCAAATTTTAATTGGAAATTTAGAAGACAGAAGGTTAGAGAACTTCCTAAACCTGCCCCAAAACGAATTCATCCTCTCTATGGCATGGCACTGAAGTACGTTCTATCTTATTTTATCTTTTCAAGTGCCTTTTGTGTGTGTGTGTAAATTTCTCTATAACTAGTCTACATATTTAAGTTAAGATTTTCAATTTTACTTTAATTTCCATTGAGTTGTATCTTTTTAGCTCAATTTTCTTAAAATAAATTATTTCCGCTAGGAAAATGTTACACTTATTAAGTATTTGCCTGATAGGCTTTCAAATAAAATTGTACCCACTTAGATTTTTCTTATAAACCCATAAGTTCAATAAGAAAAATGGACTCAGCTTTAGGTGCTTGGCTTAGAAAAGTGGTCACACTGATGCCACATTTAATCATATTATTATTCTTGTTTATAACTTCTAGAGATTCAAAGTATGGTAAACACCTCCAAACTATTATAGAGTAAGTCATCAATCTGATAATATGAAACCCATGATGGACACTGAACTCAAATAGAAGATACCCAGAACCATCAGGCTATTGTAAGAATTCCCAAATTGTGCACATGCGACCTGTTATTCTTTGTCATTTAGAAACACCATCTGTGAGCTTCACCAATAGTCGTTTGGAAAGAGGCTTCTAAATGTCCATCTCTATAAAGATTTAAGGTAGGCCTAACAGGAGCTCCACTTGAGTGTATCAGTACCAGGGACTGGACAGATGAGATGGTGACTTCAGCCAGGTGCTGATCGAGTAGATGAGTAACTCAGAGCATCAGAATAACAGCACCAGAGGCTAAGTGCAGAGTCCAACTCTGAAAAATGTCCAGAGTCAAAACCGAAGAGTGAGTGAAGGGCTTGAATCATTAGATGAAACTAAAAGTAAGTAATCATCTAAGACCAGGAGTAGAATGTGAGAAGGAGGAACTGGAACCTGAAGTGAATAAAGAAGGTTTAAGCTCTTTTATGAACAGTTGAGGATGGCAAAAAAAAGAACCATTCCTTTACTGATGGAGGCCATGTAGCCATGGATGGGCTACCTTGGTTATAAATCTAGGTAGGTAGTCCATACAGACTGGTTGTTTACGTCAGCCTCCTTCCTAAGTAAACCAAATATTCTTTCTCCTACCAGCCTCGAAAGAACCTCCAGTGTTGGATGTAGCAGGGGGAACAGGGAGGGGTGATTGCATGCTGGAGTGCAACTCTACAACTAGGCCATGGCTCAGATCAAAACCCACTAACCAGCTATTTTGAGGATTCTTTAGGAATTTAAATGGAAACATAATGATGAACTAAAAACCCCATGCCATGAATAAAATCCAAATTCTACATTTTACTAACCTGATATCTACAATATTTGACTAAAAGAGCTGATGAATTAAGTTGTATCTATTGCCTGTTGGGATTCTAATACTTACCTTAAAAAAGGGATATCAAATTGTGAATGCTAAATGATGAGAGCGTTATTTATTTTTAGTAAATACACTAATCAAATGAAAGCTGTATTTAATCTCCACTGCCAAAGTATCTGGAGAAAATAATGGTTTGTGGAATAGTGACACATCAAGCAGGCACGGCCTCATGATTGGGTTCAGGGTGTACCCAGATGCTCAGACCAAGCCAGATCGTTCCCTGACTCCCAGGATTGGAAGGGCTTTAGAAGTCATGAAATCCAATACTTGATCACCCTCTGCATTATCTCTCTTTGCTTCAACACGCTCACTGAGACTAGAAATGATTAATGTAGTTTCTCCAGAGAAAAGCCAGTCTGGGAGAACCGAATTTATTATAAAGTTCTTCCTTGTTTGGAATAAGTTATCTCCCTCTCTCATTAGCCTGCATTGCTCCTGGGTCTGCCTTTTTTAGGCCCAACCAGAATAAGTCTCAAAAAAAGAGAACTTTCATTTTTTGTGTTTAGTTCCCCCCTTCCTGCCCACTCCCATTCCTTAGATTCAGCTTCTCAGGTATTTGTAAATGCTGTCACAGCCTCTTTAACCTCTCCCCAGCTCCATCAACATTTCCTCAGGTTTCCCAGTCAGGTGTCTGATGTGTTCTCATCTGGCCACACTCGCCTGGCTAGGCATGCTCCGTTTGCTTATGTGCCCACCCAGTTCTTTATGGTACTCCCACACGTGAGACCACTTCCGAGAATTCTTCCCACACCGGGGATGGCTCTGGACTGGGCCAGATCTTCTTCTAATCTCAGAATCCAAGTTATTTTGACAGAATCCCAGTTCTGACCCAATCCCTACTGACTTCTAAGCAGAAGTAATATGTCCAGTTTTCACCACCACGGTTTTCTTACCTTATCTGCATCACATGCTCAGTTTTAAAGTTCTGTGATTCATGATACACCATTAGGAATATCAGAAAAAGACCCCACGGCACAACTTTTGATACTCACATTACCGCTTAGAGTAACATGTCACTCTTATAGCAGAGACCAAGGTTAATTTTAAATTAATTATCTAGTAGCCTTAAAGTGAACTCAGGCTAAAGTGAATGGTGATGCAATAGCCATACCCTTAAGATACTCTATGTCCGGATGCTTTCCTCTTCTGTTCAACGTGTTTTGGACGAGCTACAAATGGGTCGGAATATTTTCTCATTATCACCTTGTCAGACTAATCATGTCAGAGTCTTACTTTCTTAATTATGCAAAACGGCAGATTGATGTTCTATGCAATAACATATACAAGGCAGGGCTTTATTAGCCCTCTTAGATAATAAATGCCATCTGTGGACACTCACAAATAATTTTTCATTTGGTTGTAGTGTTGTTTATTTTGTCTTATTTTCATACTGCGCTCAGAGAATATTTTCCGTGGAGGTCTGGTAAAATGCCAACTTCAGAAGTTATTGTACAGCATTTTTGGTCATGGTTGAAGGAAGGAACTTTATAAAACTTTAATTTCATCCTTTAAAAATATAATCAAAACATTTCCACTACTTCCTCTGTATCTCTTCTGCTTTTTTTTTTTTTTTTTTTTTTTTTTTTTTTTTTTTTTTTTTTTTTTTTTTTTTTTTTTTTTTTTTTTTTTTTTTTTTTTTTTTTTTGGCAGTTATGGACTTTCCCTTGCATGCAAATAGTTTTGTTATGAAAATTTTTCCTTGGAAAGTGTCATGTTTCTTGTAACAATGACCATATCATTATTTACTCCAAGGACTGTTGGCTCAAATGGCAGAGTGACCTTAAGAGTAACTCAAGATTGGTCTCGCTGTTAATTCTGTTTTCTGTAAAATTTACAATTTCTGATTGAAGGCTTCTATGAAACACTTCTATTTTAAAATCAAGTATCCTTTCTTAAAAGAATTATTGAAACAGATTAATGGTGACTTCATCATTGGGACCAAAATAAAGACAAATGTCTTACTTGAATAAAATTTGAATTGATCTTTAAAAATAGAAGGGACCAAGACTCAATCTGGAAATGTTTAAGAAGACTTAGTTTATATTTAAGGAAAAAGATTATTATTGGTTTCTCTCTTTCCCCCCACCCCGTTTGTTTTCACACTTGGTTTCCCCCACCCCTTCCGAAGAAGCCAACAAAACCATGAGGATGTAGGGAAAATGTATTAAAGTGTACCACAAAATGTTAAAAAATAAACCATGTTTTGCATCTTAAACAGGATCCTATTCAAGTCCTTTGAAAGCATGCATTTTAAGTCTGGCTCTTCTTCAAAAATATGAGGAAAGATTAAAGTAATATATATAATGTAAAATATGGAGCTAAGGAAAGAGTGACACTCAACTGTAATCAGATATTGGATTTTAACATCTGACCTTAAATTTCCTGCTTAAAACTCAAAACTCCTGTGCTCTTTATAGTGCAAAAAAGGAAGGGAGTATGTTCTGTTAAAAGTCTCTTAGGATTTCAGCTTCTCCAGGGGAATATAGGTTTGGCATGCTTTGTGTTTGTTTCCAAAAATATATTATTTTTGATATTGCATTTTATTTAATTCTTCGATAACTGACAAAGTCATTAGATATCAAAATTGCATTTGTTTTACCAAATTTGCTCTGATCCCACATGAAGAAGACATCATTTAAATCTGTCAGTGCTGAAAGGGGCAATATACAAACAGACACTAATTTTTTTAAAGAGCTTGCAAAAGAAAAACATTAACAAGAGAATGGTTTTGTGTATAGATGGCAGATTGAACATATACATTTAGTTAAATTCCCTCTCTGAAACTCCTAAAATGATCACTAAATGTATATTAACAAAAGACACAAACTTCAAGCATAAAAAGAGGGGAAAGAAGATAATAGATCAGATGATTTGGATACTTGAAAGAAAGATTGAGTCAGCAGGAAGAAAAAGCTCCAAAGAGTCTCCCAAAAGACCAGGTAACTCTGGAAATAGGAAGACAGGTGTGATTAAAAAGTAACTGGGTCAAATCCTATTTAAGAGGCAGGATGCCCGCTCACTCCCTGATCCCTTCCCCAATCAGAGCAGTGACGCAAATGTCCTTTTCTTATTGACAAAACATCTCCAGAAGATAGTCTCAACTTTTAAAGATTTATGCAATTTAATTTGGCCCATCTGGATAAGCAAAGATATTCTTCCTCAACTTAAGGTCCTTAAACTTAGTCATACCTGCAAAGTTCCTTTTGCCACGTAAGGTAACAGTTTTACAGGTTCCAAGGATGACGACAGGGACATCTTTGGGGGTGCTGTTATTCTATCTACCAAAAGAGTTTAAGAAAGTGATTGTCTTGAGGAGGATGTTTCAATAATCCAAATAAAGGGTCTTATTTGCCTAAAACAAGCAGAAAGGAGATGGGGCAAATGGACTGATTAGAAATATTTTGGAAATAGTGCAGACATCACTGGGTGATTGATTGGCTATGGAGAGTATAAGAGAAGAAACATTCAAATATGATGGGTCCCTGAATGATGGAGCTATTCCTTAAGAATCAGAATCATAAGAAAAAGAACAACTTTGAGGAAGCACAAACATAGTTTAGGGTATGAAATGAGTCAGGAGTCAGAAAGCCTTTTAGGTGGAAGGCTCAAGGCACATCTCAGTCTGTATTGTAGATTTTGGATATGAAGTCATCATAGTAGATAAAATCACCAATGGAAAATATATAGAGGAAGAATAGAAGAATTTAGGGCAGAACTCAAATATATTCATATTTATATTATAGGCAGAGAAAAGGAGAGTGTAGAAAAGACTGAAGAATGGATAAAGAGAAGATGAAGAATCAGGAAACCAAGAACAAAGAGAACAGTGGGATCCTGAGGAGTGTTTATTAGTGGAGGGCTAATGTTTTTGTGCTGTAGCTCTGGGCCTGTTATTTATGTAAGAAGAACATAAAATTAGATCAAGTTAATAAGTAAACATAATTACCACAAATTGCCCCATATCCAGGAAACAAGTATTTATTGATTAGTTCCGGAGTTTCCAAAATTTTAAAGCCCACTTCTTTGCTTTAAATAGGAAGGTACTTTACTATTCTTCCTACTCATTTTCTAAACAGTTTTATAAAAAAAAAAAGTTGTTTTCTCTTAAACTCATCTCCCATATTTAAGACAGGCACAGAAATAGATTTGTGCTAAGAACATGAAAAAACGTGAAAATTGTACAAGAAATCTGTCTGTAAGAATTCAAATCTGTAGACTGGGAGGTAGAATGCAAAGTTTCTACCTCCTGGCTTGCATGATTATCATTTTTATTTCTTCAAATAAGCCAAATTTTTAACTTCTCCCCAAATTACATGCCAAATCACATTAGGATGTACCTGGTTCCTTCTACTTTTAAAAGCAATTGGATCATGATTCCAGGTATTGAGCACTCGCTGGGACCAACATCCCACTTGACAACCATGCTGACCTTTGCATTGGACTGGGTCTATCTCTGGCTTTGCCTAAGGGTGCTGATACCTGCCAGTTCTGAGCCAAACCTGACATGGCATGTCATTCCAAGTGACTCACACACATGATTTATTATGAAT
The DNA here is from genome assembly GCA_004027375.1 of Macroglossus sobrinus. Lineage (NCBI taxonomy): Eukaryota > Metazoa > Chordata > Mammalia > Chiroptera > Pteropodidae > Macroglossus > Macroglossus sobrinus. Next base: position 150,200 of record PVKZ01002653.1, on the reverse strand, counting down.
AGAGACATCAACAGGCATTGCAATCAAAAGCCAGCCAATATGTAATCGTATTTCCGCATGTAACAGAGAAATCTGAATTAAAATAATGGAGTAAAACTGTTAAAGGGCCTACAATTTTAAACAATTGTAAAATTGTTAAAACATTTAAAACATTTTGAACAACTATTTTTCAAAATATATAACATTATTTGTAAAGGTACCCTAATGCAGAAGCCTAGCCTAGTAGTATTTGTTATTCTGGTAATTAAACTATTTTAAGTGGCAGATGTAGTGTGTTAGATTTTGTGAAAAGATTGTTCCTATCCAAAGTAGCACTTGACTTTTATTCAATGAAAAAAAAAAAAAAACATCTGCTTAACTGAAATTCTTTTCTATAAAGTTACATTGATTCTCTAGAAAATTAGTAATCTTGATATCTGAAATTTTCTTTGAATTTTTATTTTTCAACAGAACTATTATTGCCACTAATAAAGAACAACTATTATTGTCATGAAGAATGACATGAAAACTGACTAAATGTGTGAGTATGAACATAAAGATGAGTCATTCGGCCCTGAAAAGAGGTGAGTGGGTAGATGCTGGAGTTGGTAGTATTTTATATGTATAATAGCATTTTCTGCTTGGAGAAACAATGCTTCTTCACACTGGCTGCCTTCTTCAGTCACTGCCATTCTGTTTACAGTATCATCTGCTTCAGCCATGAGTGCCAGGCCATTCTCATCCACTAGATTTTCTAAATAATATTGAAATGCCAAGTTATGGCAGGTGACGTGTGTGTGTGTGTGTGTGTGTGTGTGTGTGTGTGTGTGTGTGTGTGTAGATATAAAGATATACATTAAGTTATATTTATATATAAAATGTTATATATACCTAGTCATATTCTTATATGTTTATATTATTATATATTAATAATATTATTATGTACTTATTATATACATCCATTGTCTACGTATCATATATATCCTATAACATATGTTCTAAGTTGACAGCTATCCCTGTCTTAATCCTTTTGAATTATGTTAAGAAAATGATTCACTGGCTGGAATTTAAAACTCTTCGGTGTGTGCCCTCTCTCTCCTCTTCTCCAACCCACTGAATCAACACATGAATTATTTTTAAAGGGAGACTAAGTGAGGATCCGGAGTCTTGACAGGCCTCAGCTTGAAAGGGGTTAGAAAAGTGCAGAGGAGTCAAAGTATCACTTAATAATGCATGGGAGAGCGGGGATCGGGGCAGAGGGATTGCGGGAAGCTTATTTCAATAGCAAGGTTTAACCATTTGAGACTCTAGGGTAGGGAAAATCTCCCAGAAATCAATTGTTTCAGCCGTCCATTCTGGCAGAACCACACCAGAGAATTCCAGACTGATGAGGTGCTACTCTCTTTCGGATGGTTCCACAACTGAGGGCTGCCCCCAAATGATGCCAACTGGAATTCCTAATGACTAGTGCCCTTCAGAGTCGTGATGTTGTTGTCATTTATAGATTAATTAACACCTCTTAAATCACGTCATGTTTCTCATTGTCAGTCAGTTATAACTAATGAGAAGCGTCTAAGCCATAAATAATTTCATTATTTAAAGTATTAAAAGGAATAAGCCGGACACATTATCCTGGCTTTAGATATGATAATAGTAGGATTTGTTTCAAACAGACAAACTATGTAAAAATGCTCAAATGTTGAACCTAGCCCAGACTATTCAAACATAAGAGAAAAATGAATAACTCATATTTTTATTAGTATTAGAAGACCTTAATAAATGGATTTAAAAAAATAGATGTTCGTGAAAAATATTTTAATTTAAATGAGAAAAAGCAAGAGTTCCAGTATTATGCTCAAGTGTTTAAAACACAAAAATAAGATAGTCAAACTTTTATCTCTATCATCTATCATTTATCTATCTTTCTTTCTATCTATCATCTATCTATCCATCTACCTACATTTATGTGCATGTATTTATTTAAAATTTTAGAATAATTATTGCTTTATTTCCTGCACCCTCACCAGCATTTGACCTTATTTATTAATTAATTTAAATAAATAGACTTTATTTTTTCATAAACCGTTTTAGTTTAGAGAAAAATGGAACAAAAGATACAGTTCTCACATACCCACTCATTCCTCCTGATGCTGGCTGGCACTGTTAGTGCTTGGATTTCAACCATTCTAACAGGTTCATAGCAGTGTCTCATTATTGTTTTAATTTGTAATTCTCCGATGACATACGATATTTTACATCTTCATGTGCTTATTTGCTCTCTGTGTTGTTTACTTGGTGAAATGTCTATTCAGATCTTTTACCCTGTTTTGAATGGTTGGTTGTTTTCTTGTTGAGAACTGTGATAGGCAGGCCGTTAGTGATGTGATGATGAGGGGTGTGTGTGTGCACGTGCGTGTTGGCTGGGAACATTCTTTAGTCCTGTGATTAGGTTCATCTTTTACTGGGCCCCCTGCTCCCTGAGCTGTTACCTTCCCGAGCACTCTTCATTTTCCCCCAGTTTCTTAGTTGGAGCAGGATAGCTAGATGGGGCTGGAGTTGGGTGTTTTCCTTCTCCCCAATCAGTTAGGTGCTGATAAAACCCAGTAGCTGAAGCTCTGATAAAATAGCTCCTTTTGAGGACAGGCCTTGTTAAGAACAGAATGCTCTGCGCATGTTTCAAATGCTTACTTTTTCCTCCCCCTGCTGGAAGCGCAGGGAGATCCATGTCTGACCTTCAGTGCAAGGACCTCGTGGGGTTCCTGGAGAGAAGACTCACCAAGGGTGAGCTCCGTGTTAACCTGGGTCTCCATGGAACTTTGAATGTTCAGACTTGTCCACACAGAGCCTCCTGCAATTTGTCATTTATGGTTTAGGTTTTCCTACCTTAGTACTAGTTCGCACAGAGATTCCTGCTCCTGGGTTTTGGCTCAGGTAAGTTGGGATTCTTTGTATCTGCCCGTCTGTCCAATTTTGGGGGCAGTGACTTGCCATGTGATCGTAATTCTCTGACAGACATAACTAAGAAGAGGTATTGATTTCCAGGTTGTTCCGAGTTTCTTCTTGTAAGGAGGGAAGCGACAACCCTGAGCTCCTTACTTGCTGGGTCCGAAACTGGATATCCCCCAAATATTTGTTTTCATTACTCATTACTACAAATGTAACCTGGTCTTCCGTTGGCCTTGTTAATGCCTCCCACTCGTATGTGCTGTTTGCATTCCCTCACACAGCTTTTCAAACCATGTTATTTTCTTGTCAACAGTAATTTTTTTTGTTCTTAAATTACTATGAAGTGACAATTTTATAAAGGAAATCTTATTGTCATTGGCATGCATTTTCATCCATCAGCATCATTAAAATATTTTAATAATACGAAAACCTCAAAGTATCTCAAGATGATGCATATTTTCTCTGAGTTTTAAAATTTTCAGATTTTTATTAAATATACTTGTGCCAAATATAAACCTTCATAATTTTATATACATTTTTATATGTATTTATAAATATATCCAACCGGGGCATAAAAACTCACATACCACACATAAAACGAAGTCTGAAACTACTAACTAACTCAAATTAGTGAACTTGTAAGTTTATGATGAAATCATAATCATGATGTAGTGAAAAATGAGAGTGTAAAATATATTCAGTTCCTAGTGAGTTGCCATTATCTTTTTTTTCTATAACTGATCACTTTGATGGTTGTGGTTGCTAACTGAATTGTATTTTAAAATATATATACTTTATTCGGAATAATGAACTATGTGTGAACTATGTCGATGATGACATAATTATATATCTAGTTTTCTTTTTTTATAAATGAGTTTTAAATTTCAGCAGTCATATTTTTTGTTCAACTGCACTCTCTATGTCAGCACTTCCTCTTCAAACAGCATGTTTTTCCCAGCTGGAATTTCACACCTCTGCACTCACTCACTTACTTCACCAGTGAGGATAATAAATATGATATAGAGCTCGAGTTATTTGCTCCCCTGGCTTATCTTTCCATTTATAATCAAAAAGAAATAGTGATAACTTTACCTAAAATGTACTGAGTGTAAAAAAGCCTACTAATTAGTTGACATCAAACATGGCAAAAAAAAAATATATATATATGGCAATTCTTTCTCTGTTCCTTAGCCCCAATTATGTCATTAGTAATTTACTTTTAAATATTTGACAAAAAGAAAAACATTTGTACCTAAATGACTATTTTAGGAAGCATTTTTTAGAATGCTTGTAAAATGCCACGTACATGTTCAGTCACTCCCATTTTTAAAAGTCACTATGTTTAAAACCAAAGCATAAGACATTATAGAGGTACCTCAAATGAATTTTCAAGTTGGTACAAAATATTTAAAATATCTATTGTAGTCTATGGTCGTGTTACCCTGAACAAGCCTGATCCTGTCTGATCTCGGAAGCTAAGCAAGGTCGGGCCTGGTTAGTACTTGGATGGGAGACCACCTACGAATACCAGATGCTGTAGGCATTAAAAATAAAATGATAGAATAAAATATTTATTTTAAAACTAAATGACCCCATCTTCAAACTTCTAACGTTCATTAATTGTCAGCTGGAATAAATTATCCAAAATCTGAATGTATGGAGCAACTAAAATTGCAAAAATATAGACATGATATCATAGGAAGAAAGATTTTGCTTTATCAAAGCCATTGAGAATCAATGGGAATACCCTCAGTTGAAAAAAAAAATTAACTTCCTAGGATTAAGGTGGATATACCCTTTTGCTATTAAAAAAAGAGTAGCTAAAATCTATGAATTTATTATTGGCAAAAGTGAGGCTACCCGTGTGTGTGTGTGTGTGTGTGTGTGTGTATGTGTGTGTGTGTGTAGTATCAACATCTATGAGACAGATAGCCAGTAAAGAAAATCAGAGGTATTGAAGATTTATAGTTTGCGCCACAAAGTTTTGCCATGAAAGGCAATGATGTAACTAAACTATTGATTGCCAAATATAACCAAAGCACACAGATCAGAGGGCTCATTTTAAATGAAAACTTAATCCTTGTAACCAACAAATAGATCTTTACATTAAGACACACTCAACCAAAGATATTCAGCACTTCTCACCTTAAGGAATTTGGTTCAGCATTGAATGAATAAACTGCAGGCCAAACCTCCCGAGGACCTATGCTTTGGACTTTCAGAAAAACAAAACGAAATTATTCCGTCCGCCTTGCTGATGGCACTTTTTGTCAGCCTGACCCAGGCCCATGCCAGACACTCAACAGTCCATAAGGGCGAGTCCAGAGTCCCTGTGCTCCCTTGTTACCGGGTCCCCTAGCCCTGCCAGGCTTATGTCTGAACTGCCCTGAGCCATCTCAGTTTTGATACTTGGATAATAATACGCATCAGAGTGAATGTTTGCACAGTGGTCACAATCTGCCCGTCTCCTACGTGCTTTGTATGTGTTAACCCTTTTCTTCTTCATGACAACTCTATGAGGCAGATACTGTCACTTTCACTCTTTTAAAGGTGAGCAGTCATTCACGATGGACTCCATTATTATTCCCATCATGCAGACGCAGCTGCTAGTAGCATCTCCATTTTACAGATGGGTTCACAGTTAGCACAGAGAAGTTGTTTCACAAACGTCATACAGGCTGATAAGTGACAGAAGTGGGATCTGAACCTAAGCATTCTATTTCCTGAGTTCCTGTTCTTAACTATTTTAGTATAAGAACTCATTTTTGCCACTGGCCCTTGGGTGGTGTTGGTTCATGAGCTCCATGGGTTTGAATTTCAGCTTTTCTCATGGACTTGATTCAGCTCTTGGAATTTTTTTTCTATTTGACACTCATTAAATACCATCCTCTTGAAAAATGCCATTCTTTTCTGTTTGTTTGTTTATACAATCATCAGTGTGTATGAGTGTCTGAGTGTCTGTGTTTGTGTGCTCGTGTGTGTGTGTGTGTGTGTGTGTGTGTGTGTGTGTGTGCATGTGCATGAATGTGCATGTGAGTGATGTTGGGAAAGGTACGGGATTTTGGAAACGTACCTGTTAAAAGTACCAAGAATTCTAATAAACAACAGTTTAAGAAGGTATCCGACCTTTCACAGTCCAGGATCAGACACAAGAAGTCCTTAAACATGGTCTTGTTGTTAACTTTCCTCTCGAAGCCAGGGAAGCTGTGGATTTCAACAGGTACACACAGACTACCTTATGTGTCTGAAGCTAAGAATTGGACATAAACTCTGGGAGAAAGTTCTGTCCAGTGGGAGAATTAGTTAAGGCTCTCTGAGTGGTTAAATAATAGTGTGTAAATAGAGAATTTGGATATTGTTATCCAGCTTCAAAATTTGCATTGTTTTATATGGTTTTCATTTTCAGTTTTACTCACGATTTATCGCCCAGTCAGAGATCTGCACATTCAAATCTCAGGAAGCACAACAGCAGAAAAATGTCTGTCCCTATAAGCTGTAGCTTACTATTTCTACCGAGTTGATTTTTTTTCCCTTAAGCTTAGGCAAAAGTAAAGTAAAAGAAGCCAGGAGATGATGTTTCAGGTGATCTAAACTAATAAAAATGCGATAATTTTCTGGCATTTCTAAAATGTTTGAAAGATGATTCAAAGCTGAGATGTACATATACAGAAAAATAGAGCTTAGCATTTGAGTAAGATAATTGCATTATAATTAACCTCTGTTGAGCACTTAATACTTTTTAGGCATATTCTAAGTGCTTTATGTTCTTCACTCATTTAGTCTTTATCACAAGCTTATGAGAGAAATTTGATTAGTCCTGTGTTAAAGAGGAGGCTGCACTTGCTTTGATAGGATGGGGAGTGTCGAGATCATGCTGAGCGAAATAAGTCAGACAGGAAAAGTCGAGAACCACATGATTTCACTCACATGTGGGATGTAAACCTAAAAGCAAGAAATGAACAAGACTGAGACTCATAGACACAGACAACAGTTTAGTGGTAACCAGAGAGAATGGGGGGAGGAGGAGTTAGATGAGGGTGAACGGGGTCAAATACATGGTGACAGAAGGGGGTTTGACTTTGGGCGGTGAACACACAATGCAGTGTTACATGTGATGTATTATTGAATAGTACACTTGAAACTCATATAATTTTATTAATCAGTGTCACCCCAATAAATGGAATAAAAGATAAATTAGATAAATAAACTCAAACAGCACAGCTCAGAGTTCATGCTCTTAACTACTGTAGCTACAATTTCCTCTTTGGAAGACATCACACATCAATGCTTAGGGAAAGACCTGCTCTACACGGTCTGGCTTTCCATAACGGGGAAGGAATATGAAAATTTGGAGGAAGTACCTCCAGCCAGACTGTGCCTTTGCTCACTCCCTCCGGGGACTCCAGGAGAGACTTGTTGACTGACCGGTGACCCCAGCAGCAGGAACTCAGGGTCCGGGTACTCAGCCCCTCTGGCCTCACTCCTCTTCAGAGCTACGCCCCCTGCTGGACATTTTCCCTCTCTGCCCCTCCAGGTGGTGAGCGTGCCTGCTGTGAAGGAGGCCTGGGGTGTCCAGTGTTCTCGCTGGTACTGATGTGGGATAAAAAAGGAATAGCAGACTTTTCGAAAGCTGTATCTTCCCATCAGCTTGATTACTGATGTTGTGCCTTTCACATGCTGAAAACCTGTTTCTACTTCTCAGAGGGTTGCAAACTTGGGAGGAAAAGAAAGGGCCCTGAAACTTATTGCACTGTTGCCATAGTTCTCAGGTCCTTGGTCACGTTCATTCTTCCACACCAGGCACACCTGGCATTACAGTAGCAAAATCAAATATTTGCGTGTGGGGTTAGAGGTAAGATGCCAAGAAGCTCGCTGGACCTGTGCCTTTCAGCTTAGCTCAACAGAGCTCCCCATTGACCCAGAGACCCTTATGAGAGCCAGGTGATCATTTTCTAGGCGAATTCTGTGTGTTTAGTTTCCTCAGGGACCTCAGGATGGAGAGAGCCATACATCTGTCTTCCTCAGAGACAGAGAGGAAAAGGTGAGGATAACTGGCATGGAGAACAAGCAGGGTTCACTCATTTCTTTTGCTGCCTTTAAATCTGCTCAGTGGGAGGACAGGCTTCCTCTGCCCACAGATGCTGAGGAATGAAATCCCAGGCATTTGAGCTTGTTTTTTTATTGTTTAAAGCAGCTGCATGTGTTTAACGCTCACTCTTAGGTAGTAACAGTTTCTATGGTCACTTTGAGAAGCAAACAAGTCTCGATTTAGTAATAAAAATTATTCATTATGATGTATTAATTTATACTCCAGTATTTATTTAAAGGAAAGGTTTTCTCTTTACCCCACTGAGGCAGGCAGCATATAGCCTCTTCCTTTTCAGAAAGCTAAGCCCAGTCTCTCTTTCTTGCCACCTCCTTCCCACGCCCTGGTTGCTCTTTTGGACGCAGGGTTAGTGCAGAGGGCGAAGTGGAGGCCAAAGACAAGAGATGAGAAAGGTTCTTATCTAACTAGTAATGCGAACATGGTTTTCATCCTCTGTCGTCTTGGTAGGTGCTCAATCCCATCTCCTTCTATCCTGGGGGCTTTCTGAGTTTTGCAGCATCCCCACGGAATATTCAATTGTGCTTTCCATGATATGGACAACACATCTTTCTCTGCTCATCTGAACTCCCATCAGCCTCTGATTGCTGATGGTCCTTTAACCCCAACTCTCACTGTTAGTCCTATTGTCCTTTTAGGTGGTCTTTTTAGAGAGTGGCAGGTAACTGTCTCTGTACAGTCCACTTCTAGATCATGAGAAAGACTCAAGGGCTATTGTAGGATTATACCTAATTACAACACAGCCTGGGCTCTCTTTTCCTGTCCTACTGATTCCAGCTGGTAGTTACAGATTCCTGCTTTTAAAATCCTTAAGCATTTGTCAGACTCATGTCCACTATGTACCTTCTAACTCCTAGAATCCATCTCAAGCTCTCTGAGTGGCTCGATTGAATCTTATATCTTAGGATGAGGGGGAAAGAGTTTGAATGAAGGGTAGACTACCATTACATCACCAGGTTCCAAAGAATTTATTTAGAAAGGGGAAAAAAAAATCTCTTATGAACACAACCTTGGTCATCTTACATATTCGATATGAGTGAATTATCAAACATATCTATCTATATCTATATATCTATATATCTAGGTAGGTAGGTAGGTAGGTAGGTAGATAGAAAGATAGATAGATAGACAGACAGACAGATAATTTGATAGTCTCACTGTTTCTCAGCCACCTACTTTGAATTACTTGTCAGGATGCCTGTGTTATCCCTCCCTTTGATGCCTTGATGAACACATTCAAGTTAACATCCAGTTTTATAAGCTCATTCCATTTGAAGGCAGAAAAATAGAAGAGAAAAAATAGGAATGCTTTTTTCTTCAGAAGCATACACAGGTATTTCAGACAAATATGACTCCCTTTTTCTTATCCCAAATGGGAGAGTGAGCAGAGATCAAGAAAAAAGATGGAAGCTTCCTCATCAGTCATTCTGGGCTGAAACTCCCGCCTATGCCGAGAGAAAAGGGCACCAAGCAGCTGGGCAGAGTAATGGTTTCCTTCTTGACAGCCATTTTTCCCCTTTCTTACTAACAAACCTGATTTTGATGGAGGCAGCAATAGCCAGTTTAGAAAAAAGAAATAAACTCTGCATTGCTTAGATTTATTTGCATATTGAGTGGCGAATAAAATCTAAGTGATACTTGTTGACTGAGTTTCTCGGAAAACTTCTTGAAAGCAGAGCCTACTCAGCCGTTGGCACTTCACTCCCTCCTTCCTTCCTCCCTCCCTCTCTCTCTCTCCCTTCCTTTTTTCCTTCCTTCCTTCCTTTCTTTCTTCCTTCCTTCTTTCCTCCCTTCCTTTTTTCCTTCCTTCCTTCCTTCCTTCCTTCCTTCCTTCCTTCTTTCCTCCCTTCCTTTTTTCCTTCCTTCCTTCCTTCCTCCCTCTCTCCCTCCCTTCCTTCCTTCCTTCCTTCTTTCTCTCCTTCCTTCCTTTCTTCCTTCCTTCCTTCCTTCCTTCCTTCCTTCCTTCCTTCCTTCCTTCCTTCCTTCTTTCCTTCAGACTTGGAATACTAACTTGTCACTAGAGTTGGGGCTGCCAACTTGCAACAATAATTTAACAATCAAAAGACTCATTAAGACCTGAGCTGCAAAACATTGCTTCCAGACTTCTTGTTACAGGAGAAAAATTTGTTTAAGTCACCTTTTTTAGGTCTGTGTTACAAATAAATTTGATTCTTAATCTATGCACTAGCTGTGGGACTGCAGGCAAGTTCCATAATTTCTCTAAGCCTCAGTTTCCTTATTTGCAAATTGTAGATCCTACCATCTCAGAAAAATTTTGAAGGTGAGAAGGTATCATGCATAGAGAGTATTTAGCACCATTTCTGGTATGCTGTAATGAGTAAGTGGTGAATAAATGTAATTTATCACGATTTATCCTCCTATAAACATGAATATTCCATAAATCCAATTTAGACACGAAGTCAAGAAAATATAGGCTGTGATTGAGGAAAACAGAAAATCTTAAGAGATCACTTCAACTGCCTTGGAGTTTTCTTGACCAAATCTGATTGCTAAGATTTGAAAGAAATGAAGATATAACTAGTTAATAAGGTTTGAGGTCAGCCAAATACACATTAGATAATTCTGTATAACTAAAGTGGGTTCTTCAGATGAAAGAAACTCATAAATCATTTTTAAAATGTAGTGGTTATTTGAATTTATTCTAGGTCAAAGGGATTTTGTCATTTTCATATTTACTCTTGTGATTACAGACATAATGCTCCAAAAAATTTTATTTATAACTAAATATTTCACATTCCAACAATATACAGTGCAACAGATGGTAACCGCCTTAGTTGTGGCCACATAAATCAAAATATATGCGTGTGTATACATGTGTGTCCATGAATATAAGCCTGTGATGTTCTAGTTTGTGATGAGATCACCTGTCTATTAAACCTTAACACAGCACCTTATGAAAGAAGGCATGAAATGAGAGGGAAGATGGTGAATTTTTTTATAAACTCTTCATAGCCACCCATCACAGCTTAAGCAAATATTAACTTTATCCTCAGATTTTATTATTACTTTTATGTTTTTAATTTTTTCCTTGACTCTTCGTCTGGTTTCCTGTTCCTTCTGGAGTTCTACTCTGGAAACTTCAGCTCCAAGATTTTATATTTTCTAGCATTTTGGAGTGAAAAGGTTTTAGAGACTTGCTTCTGCAGAGTTCCCTCTTCTTAAGCACTGCCTCAAGCCTTGATCTGGCATCTCACTAGGTAACTGTTGTCTATAGTTGGAAGAGATTTTAGTGAAAATTGTTACACATCACCACCAAGAACTTACGGAAGTTCCCATATGTCTTTTTTTTCACCTTCAGACCTACCCAAAGTCATGTATGTGCATACTCGATTCTTTCATAACATACACACACACACAGGCACACACACACACACACACACACACACACACACACACACACACATGCACACACACAAAGATTATGACTCAGTTATTAAATCTTTATCAGTGTAGTACTTAAGTTCTCTTCTAATGAAAATTTGAATTTTCTGTTGACATCTAAGGTACCATATAAAAGATCATTGTATCTGATTCTGGAAAACTTTGGCCAGGCTGATGAACTGGACACGTGGCGGGGTCCACCACATGGATGTGCCCTGATGGAGTCACACAGGGCCTTTTCCTGGTCTCCGTTAATGCTCCACTGGAAAAAAACAACTCTTAATAGTTTTGAGCAAGTGGCTCAGCATTTTCATTTTGCACTAGGCCATGAAAATTCTATAGCTTGTTCTGGGCTCCGTATTTGACTTCTTCTATTCAGATGAAACTGTAATACCTGGTATCAGTTGATTTTCTAAGGACTAACGAGTCTTTTGGCAGCAGTGTTTCCCAGTGGACTTTCCTCTTGATTTCAGGAATCCAATATTACGTTAGCAAAGAAGCCTCTAGGGTTTTAGATTTATACCAGTGTTTTATAATTGACTTTGTCTTTTACAATAAAAACAAAGTTCATGCATCTTCTTGTATTTTAAACCTACTATGTATGTGGAAACGTAATTTTATTGACACACCCTCTTAACCTACACAAACCATATTTTTCTTCTTTCTTCTACACATTTAAGAGTCCTGATTAATTGCAACTCAAATCTTAACATATACCAATATAATCAATGTGTTAAAAAAGATAATGGGAATTTTTTCCTTGAGATTGAATTAAATGTCTTCGATTCAGACTCTAAATACATTGTGTGAACTGAGATTAAATTGGGATCCTGGAAGTTTATGTATTCTTGAATTACCTTAAGTGGGACATAATATTTGAAAGATAATGGCTAAAATGCTAAACATAATAATTTTTTTTAATCTAGAGAGAATAAATATTATTAGATATCAAGAGAGCAAATATTGTTAGAGATTCTTAGGTCATTAGATATCAAGGTCAGTTGCAAGGTTTTATTTTCTCTTAACTGGTTCTTGAGTGCGGTAGGTCTGTTTCTTGGAAAATATACAGTATAAGTCAATATCACTAATATCATGCAGGTTCACAGTGACCAAGCCTCTGATATTTTAAAGAATACAAAGGAGTTGATATCATTTAGTTTCAGGGGTTTCTAATTTTTAAAAAAAGTTTTAGTCAGTAGCAATTAATGTGAAAGAGCAGTTAAGGTAACATCAGTTAATTCAAAGAACTACATTTGTTCACAGATCTTTCCAGCGAAACACATTCCAAGCTAATATGTAAAAGGAGTGAGTAATGCTTTACATGTACGTGCCATATCATACTGTTAAGAACCAGTGTTTTATTTTATCCCAACAAGCTTTTTTGTTTTGTTTTGTTTTTATGTAAATGTTTTTCACATTTCCTTTTAAGCTCTTTCTATTTTTTTTATCCAGCCAGTGAATGTTAGTTTCTCACATATGTGAATTTTTCAGTTTTGTTCATTTCCCCTCTTTTCCCCTTCCTAATCTGCTTCCAGGGAGCTTCACCCTTTTGACTAATTCATCCCCTGACAACTTCTCACATGCAAAAATTAATAATTTTTGCTCTCCCAGAAGGGAGATAAAAGGCAGATGTTTTTCATCTCTACAACCATAATTCCTTTTGTTTTCCAGTCGGAAGCCTCGCTTAGCTATCACTTACAGTTCATGTTAAACATTCCCTACTTCACGCCCACAGGAAGCAAGAGTCTTATCTCATTCTCTGTGATCTCTAGTTGTGACCTTTATGACACGCTCATTCTCCAAAAAGTCTTTCTTTGTTTGGTCTGATGCTCCTACTGAGCATCCGATGAAAGCCATGACTTCTACGTCATTTACAAACACTACATGCAATTTCAGGAGGTTCCCAGGCCCCCGAGGCCCATTCGGGAACTAAACACTATGAACACCTGCTCTAATTTATCAATTTTATTTTATGGATATTGCACTGTGCATAGTTTTTCTAGAATTGTTCAGTTTTTGTTGCCAGCCTTTATTCTCCACTCTGCCACCTTCTTTACCACATCCTTCTTTTGAGAACACCCTGTCATTTTCAAGTTCCATTTCTGTTGTCCTTTAATTCTGGGCATACTCTTGTCTTATTGACTTCTTATAAATAAAACATAAAATAGCTATATCCTTATTCGGCCAGTATGAGTTGATTGCCTTGTATACATTAGGCATCATGGAGTGTGTGAAACTAAACCCGAGAGAATTTACTCTTAATAATTATATTAATTTTAAATGAGAAATACTGATATTGCTAATGGATAATATTAATTGAATATATTTTATTTCCCAAGAATTATACTATTATATTACTATTCTTCATTCTTTTTTTCTTTTTTCTTTATTTTTTTCCTCCTCCTCCTCTTCCTCCTCCTCCTCCCTCTCCTTCCCTCCTCTTCCTCCTCTTCCCCCTCATCCCCTCCTCCTCCTCCTCCTCCTCCCCCTCTTCTTCCTCCTCCTCTTACTTTTTCCCCAACAGACAAGCTAAAATAGGTTGAAAGAGGTTAAGTTAAACTTACTCAAGGGCACAACTAGGAGATTAATGGAGCCTGGCTTCAAAGGCAGATTTCTCTGATGTCAGAGGCACCTCTAATGTAGTCACGCATTAGTCTCCATCTCTCACTTAGCATAGTTGTAGAAATATCTTTGGATGTATGAATTTACTCATTCACCCATTCATCTACACACACATGACATTAATACAAGGCAGGAAGAGAGAACATTGGTAAGATGCATATGAAGTTCTGTGAGAATTAGGGGAAGCCAGGAATTGAATTTTTCCTTCTGAAAGAAGTACAATTTGAAACATGTGGTGAATGATACCTGAGACCTAGTAGAAAATAGTATGGAAGAACTGGGAATCCTGAGGAACTTGCAAAAACATATGTATAAGCAAATGATTGGCAGTTTTTCTTGGCTAGAGGAGAAAATGGGGAAAGCCGAATTAGGAGGGAAGAGAAATGTTGGAAAGAGTTGTGGGTCACATACAAGAGAATTCTGAATTCCAGGAATAGGGGAAGGAGCCTTTTTTTAGCACTACTGAAGGATGGAGGATTTTCAACAGAAAAGAAATATAATCGGAACTATGTTTTTAGAAGATGACTCAGGCTGACCAGGAACCAGAAGACCAGCAATGTGCAGATACTAGAGATTGATGTTCATGCAATTGGTTGAATTTATAAAATTCAGACATTGGCAATTACCTTCTTTCTGGGAAGGGACTTGTTAATGGGATCGTTACATAACTAAGAATAATTAAAAGCTGAAACTGTTCGAATGCTCAGTGAGTTCTACTCTTTTGTCCAATGGTAGTTCACACGTTCCCTTCCGTTCACTTTTTTTCTTTCTCCTGTGTTTTGTATTCCCTTGTAGGAACTGCATTTCAGGTTTTGGTTTTGGTTTCACCAGGGCCTTCTTATATTTCTGATGCTATCCCTCTTCCACTCACGTGACTGCCCACTGCTTTCCTCGAATTTTTGTGGCCCAAGGTTTAGGATTGTTGATAACATGCTTTAACTTCTCTTAGAAACAGCAATATGCTTATCCATAGATTATTATCATTGTTATCTGTTGTTTGAGATCATTCTACCTTCTGCCATATGTGTTCACCATTATAGTTCATTTCTCCTCTGCATCTCAGATTTCCTCACAAACTAATGTACACCGATGGTGCCCTGGCCTCTGTGTGAGCCTTTGTGTTTAAAGTCTAGAATTCTGAGACAAAGTCTGCGTGAGTAGGCACAGAAATTTGAGCCCACTGTTGACTGTGTTAGGGTAAAGACTGTTCTGGCCAGAAATGCGTCCATGGATCCAAAACAGGACACTTAGATTCTGTCAGGTATCAGGCAGATCTGGAACAGAGAGAAGACAGGATCGTCAGGATACTTAGTTAGTATGGGTGGTGACAAAGAAGAAATATAATTTAAAAAATACATAACAAGAACAACAATAACAAATAAGCACACGAAATGCTGAAGAGTTTACCTGGAGAGCTGTAATTCCTGTAAGGCTTCTTTATTGATGGGTCAGACCAGCTTAAAATTAAGTGTTGAGATCGTCAGCCTTATTCCTTTTGCTATATTTTCCCATTTCTCTCTCTTCTTATTGGACTTGGGCATGCTGCTCATCGTTTGACTAAAGCACCACACTTACTTATTTTTAAGATCTTGTCACATATTCTGAAGTTTCATGGGGAACACATCTTCTTGGCAGATCCAGAAGAAAAAAACTGACTTCTCTAATCTAGATTTTCCTTCATTGATTATAACACAGTTATCTGCATGATTTCTAGAAGGTATGCTATTATCTTCTTGGTCAGATGTGATTTTCATGAAAGCATCATTACATTATTGTCATTCATTACTCCTTTGTACTTTTTCCCCCCATTTAAATTGTTTTTGGCCAATATTACATAACACTTGGACAGTCTCCTGGACATCTCTCTCCTTCATTCAGTGGAAATTCACTGAAGGGTTTTAAAGAGTAAACTGCCATGAAATTGTACTGTGTCATAAGTGGACACAGAATTCTATAAGATGTTTCATGCCTTACTTACTCAATCTGTCCCAGTATCTTAATTCTCATGTCAAGTAGGTGAAAAAAGTCAGATGTTCCAGGAAGCACTTGAGGTTGGAAACAGGTATTAAATGGAAAACATGACCTTTTCTCAGACTGAGATGATAAGAACTGTTCAGAAACTGGGTGATTTACCCATTTTCCTTGCAGAGGAGTCAACATATTCATTACATGCATCAAATAAATGATAAATTACTCATACTCCATTAACCAATAGAGTTCCAGTAAAATGTAGAAAATTTCTCCCTCTCAGTATATTCCCCTCTTACCTACTGTTCCTCAAGATAGCATTCCTATTAAGCTATGACATTAATGAGCATGACATTAATGAAAATATTTGGGGTTTTAGTGGATGAGGTAGTGCATGGAGGTGGCATTCTGCCTTCTTTTATGTGTGAACAAAAATCACATTCCCAGTCATCGCAAGCCTGACTGGGTCTTAAGGTACAAAATGGGAATTGAGGACTATAATTTATATAGAGAGTCTACATATTTCAATTTTTGTGAGTGTGTAGTTATATTTTTTTATCTATTCTGATGACACATAGATCATTTAGCCTGAAATATTTTTCAATAATCTGAAAAAAAGTATCAGTGATAAAGTTCCTCTTTGAATAGTTTAGAGATATAAACTTATTTTTATCAACAATCATTAATTATTATTATTAATAATACTAGTAGTAGTCAAATTTATGTTGCGAGCTTGTAACTATCATCAATCAATTATATATATTTTCAAATCAGATAGTTTGAATCCATTTATTCCCAAACTCCTTCAAATCAAGATTCCATTTAACAGAATTCTTTGATTTTTTAGATTGTCAGATACCTACTCCTCAACCTAGACTGAGAAGGCTTTTTAAATTTAGTTCATTAATTAAAGATATTTAAATAAATTTATTATATAGTGATTGGTAAAGGCAATTAGTTTTGGATGGAGGAATTAACAATTGTACTTTTGAGTGATATGCTTATTAATTCGTTCCAGACCTACAGCATTCCTGAATGCTAATAATTTAAGAAAAACATAATCTATGTTTATAGATCAAATCACATGTTTAATGAATAATTCCAACTGAGAAAAATTCTCACAGATGTCACTGATACGTTGAATATTTTAAATTAGTAGAAGACATTCCATTTCTTCTATTTCTTCCTCATCTGCTTACTATTATTATTCTTATAGTTATTACTACCATCATTCGTTAGTGTAATCTATTTTATTTAGTACATGCCAAATAATTAAACCTCTTAATAATTGTGTTCCTTATTAATCACTTCAAAAGTTTTAATAACTGCAATAGTCTAATACTTTCTCATCCCAGCAGTTTCTAACTACATAATTTTCTCAGATAATCACATAAATGATTGTTTTGAATTATTTCCTTTGAATTATAAGTTAGATAAAATTGGCCCAATAAGAATTTTCTAAATCCTTCTTTTATTTTGGATCCACATGATTTAATGGCTATTAGCTGTTTTCTGTTATTTTAGACAATGCAGTTTTATACAAGTGTTTGGGTTTTTCCCCGTCACTAATTATATTTGATGGGGACTTCCAAAGGTTATTTAAGTCTTTATTTGCTTGGTGTGTTTGTTTTTTTTCCACATAAGTCATCTTTAAATAGTACCAATGTAACTTGTTTATGAATTAAACTACAGAAGTTAAGGTGGAATTTTTACCTGGCTCACTCTCCTCTCCTCTCTTCCACCCCCCACCATGGTGGCCCCCACATCTTGGGCTAGAAGGAGGGTCAGAAGGCCACACATCACTGAGTTTAATTTATTCCAGTCCACCTAGTTAGTTGAAATATTTCCTCAAGGAAGTTTTTATTCAGTTGATGCTCTGAAGGGCTCAGAAAACAGAAACCCATAGTATTACAGAGTCGTCATTATGGATGTTTCCAAGGAAACCATACCAGGAATGTTTAAGTGTCTTGTTTTTCCCCGAACCCATGGGAGTGTAGCTTGTTTGAGGTTTTGATGTTCTCTTAATTTTTGCCATCACTGCTCTGTGGTAGGGTTTCCAGCCAAGTGAGAATCTCGTGACTGCCCCAGTGCTGGCTCACGGGTCCACCATGCTCACTCTGGCTGGGTTCAATTTTTCATATTTCTCCTGGAAGAGTCTAAGGGTAATTCAAAATCAAGTAGAGGTTGACTTTACTTTTGAAAAAATATGTATCTTTAATATTTTTTTCTAAATGCCCAATATGGATTACTTTTCTCAACATGCACATTACCAAGCCATCTAATTATTTCATAAAAGTAAATAATAAATGAATTTGGGTTGCAAAGATTATTAGAAGACTGAATACATGTGATAGATCAGATCATGCTGTTTCACGAGGGTCAAAGGAGATGGGAGGGTCTTATATTTTGTGATTTCTTCTGCTTTAAGTGGACATGAACAATTTTAAGGTCATTTAATATTTTTTTAAATTTTATAATCAAGTTAAAATGAATTCATGAAGAATCTGAAAATAATATCAAAAGTGTTTCAAAGTTGACTTAAAATATTTTCATAATTAGATTTTATAAGATAATTAGTATATTCTTTTTAAATGATTACCCAAATGACTTCATCTTTATTCAAAGTGTGTAGGAACAGAAAAATCTCTTACTCTCTTTTTCTCTCAGAAAGCATGCATATGTGTATATGTATAATAGTTATTTTTTATATATTCATACATTTATATCCAAATATTACACTTGTATTTTTATTTGGCTATCACAATTAACCACATACTTCTACCATTATTAAATATATGCAAAGAAAGTGAAGCAAATTTAAATAAAATAGCATTTAAACCTCTCTTTTCTGAAAAACATAATATTTAATCCTATATTTATAACTAATATATGCTTTATCCTATTTTATTCCAATATTATTTATTCTACAATGTATATTATATAAATGTATACATGATATAATATGTAAGATAGTTTTTGAATATATAATTGTACAATTACCTTTTTCTCCCATTTAATTCCATCTACTAGGTGTGGTTTATCATTTGCCATAATTCTTCTTTGTTCAAAACCTGGTGAAAATTGCTGAAGGAACACAAAGTGTTGTGTTTAACCAGGTATTTGTTGTGCATTTGTTTAAGTGACTGTAGCTAAATTATTCAGTTATTAGTATCTTTTGGGGGAAACATTAGTAATTTTCAGTAATTAGATGTAGTGAGCACTATAGGACTCCCTCTTACTCATATCTAATCTGCTCCTAAAAAGTATTGGATAGAATATCTTCAGATAGCTACAGCTTATATTTCATTATTTTAATTAGAGAAATAACTTGCTTCCTGCCCACGTAGAATATCCAACACATTTTACTAAACAGTCTTAAATGCAATATATAAATCCTGTGCTGAAGATATCCACTCAAATGATCAGTTGCATTATTTAACGCAGTGAACTCCGCACGCGGTGTGTATGCGTTACGCAGCGGTGCTGGGCGCACGTGATGTTAATTACATTTCCTGCGGCGTTTGAGCCTCATGTAAATAAGCAAAGAAACGCTGCACAAACCCTACATATTGAATGAAAATAATGCTGAACAAACTAAATAAATGATATTAAGCAAATTAGGGAAACTTTTTTTGAAGTTTTTTGAAATATCTTTTTGCCTATTCATAAAACAGTTTTCAGGCAGGTTGAAATGAAGTAAAACGTCCCCAAGCCCAAAGCCAGGACCACCCTGTCTCAGTCCTGTCTTCACTTGTGTGGAATCACTGAAATGAGGCGCAGTCAAAGGCTCCGTTTCTTGGTTCGGGTCCCCCTGAAAGCAAGACACTGAGATGAGGACTTGGGAACAGGTAGTTCACTTAGGAAGCAAAAGTGGGAAAGCAGGAAAGATGAGAGGAGGGAAGCCAGGATAAGTGTGTGCTGTCAAAGCTATTACTGTAAGCAAAGTGATTGACTTCTCCGGAGACGCTTGCAAGTACTGTCTGCCGAAAAATGGGAGCCAGGAGACTTTCTCCAGCTCCTGTCCAGCGCCCTTGGTTTAGAGTGGGGTCCCTGAGGGCTAGTCACTTTCCGAATTTCTGAGCTCCAGGTCTGCAGGTCCAGTGGGCTTCTGTAGCTTCACAGAAGCTCCTGGGTGGAAAATCGAAAAGATGTGAGATGCTGTGATCTCAAGAGGCGACTCACTGGCCACTGTCTGGGGCAGCTACAGCTGACATCAAAAGTGGCTTTGAGGACAGAGGGAGAGCATCTGAGTTAAGTGCAGGCTACAACGGCATTGTCAGGATTCACACTCAGATCACACTGTTCTGCAGACATTCATACTCTCTTGTCTAACGGGTGAGTTTGATTTCAGTTGGTTTTTAATTTTCAAAGACAAGCATTTTAACAGCACTAAGATCTAAGTGTTTGGAAGGCGGTGGCTTGCAATCACTGGTAAGAAAAGGGTTTGTTCTACCATCAGTTTGTGGAACAGCTCAGATGGCTGAGTTTCAGACTTCTCCAAATTGGTTTCATGTCACCAATATTTCCTTTAACTACAATGAATTAAGAAATAATTGTGTCATATATATATAATTTTTGCCTCTTATTATTTAACATCTTATAAATTTGGCTTTACTAAATTCATTAAAGAGAAATTTAAGTACTTTCAAAGTTAACAATAATTTTTAAAATTTCATATTTTTAATTTTTGAAATTTAAGAAGTATTTAACATAAAAGCCCTAAGCTTATTATATCCATATATCTAGCTAGATATCTATATATAACATTTATATATGATATATAAAATATATGATATAATTATACATATGTATATACATACATATATTTCAAAAGATTGAAAAATAAATATTTTACTGTAAAAGAAATTATTTTCTCCCTAGGCCCTTACTATTGGTCTATATTTTAAGAGATTTTCATTTCCTTAGGTCTACTTTTTTTATATATTCCTTAGCCTGTGACATTTTTCTTATTGTTCCAAAGTTAAACTTTTCTTGAGACTAGAAAGTGCTATAAAAATGTATTGGTTTTAAAGCATTTTAATTTGTATAATTTTTAGTTTTAAAAACAGACTGAGTGCCATTCTCTTTTTTGTTAAAAAGTCACCAAACATTATTCAATCAAAATTGCAAACATAAATATACCGTGCTTACATATATAAACACACACACACACACACACACACATATACATATATATATATTTTTTATATACTATAATATAAAAATAGAAGATATATATTTATGTATATATAAGATATATTTCTGTTTATACTTATGATGCTGTGATTGCTAAACATTTAATTTATTACATGTTATATTGATAACATGCAACTGTTTTTATTTTTAAGATGACAAATCTTATTATTGAGGCAACAAAAATTTTTTTTTATAATTTAAAACATGGCTGCTAATAGTTTTACTTATCTATTTTTTAACATCTAAAATCCTAAATTTATGATACAGTAGTCCTGATTCTATTATTACCTTCTCATCCTCCAGTTAGGTTCAATCTGGGGAGATTTACTACTATTTATGCTAGTTACAGTACATGAAATCAAATATTGGGAAGGGAAGTAATTTTGCTAAAACAGACTTTTACATGCAAAGGAAAGTTTGGTGCATTTAATTCACCACCGGCCATTATTTCTAGGGTGTCCCCATCCCAGGATGAGCGTGGTGATGCACTGAGCGTGTGACACTGTAAGGGAGGCAGTGTGATGTCTCCTGCCATCCTCCAGTGCAGGGGGAGAACGTGAAAGCATGTCCATCATTGCTACACAGAAGTCTTTAAACTTTTAAACTTAGCTGAAGAAAAATGGGCCAGACATCAGATAAAAACCAGCACCCTCTGGGCACACTGGGCTGTAGGGTGACCTTGTCCTTAAAAGAGGAGCAATTTCCAGATCCTCATCGGGACTTCAAAAATTTTAACTTTAAATCTAGCTGCCAGTATTTCTGAGTGTAACAGGTAACACAAAAGGAAATAAGCTTTAGCCTGTCAGTACCTTTTCAACATTTTTGGAAATGTATGCAATAGAGAAACCAAATTTAAGCAATTCACACTCTTTCTGTTAAATGGCTACTTAAGGCCAGGATCAGAGTAAGACATTAGAATATTACCAAATGCTGTAAGGTTTGAAGAGGTAAAAACAGCAGTAGGGGGAAATTTTGGGTGGAAAAGAAGAGCGTAAAGACCTGACTTTTAATAGTGTACTGTCTAGTCACATGATTCCATTAAAAATAGTATTTATAACAACAACAACAACAAAATGGGGCTTATTTCTTCTCATTTTCCCCATTGCCAAATTTTTTGTTTGTTTGTTTAATGAAAGCTACAATTTTCCAAAGTACTCTAGTAGAGAGAGCGAAGCCAGGAGCAACTCTGAGAAGTGAGAGTTTGGTCTTAGGCTTTTGGGAACATTTCACAGGACCCCAAGAAGGCTTCTCCCAGGTTCTTAATGAAGCTTTGTTGCCTGAGAGAGGCAATAAGAATTTTGTCGTCGTTGTGTAAATCTCATCTTCCCATCCCAGAGGCTCCAGATTTAACTATCCTAGCTCCATGAAAACATTTGTAAGGGTTGTGAATTGATGATGTCATCGAGGAGAGTATATGTATTAAAAATAATTTTACAGTAAAATTCCTGGTGTCACAGCTCAAGGAAAATACTTTTCCATCTATCAAAGAGGAATGTTAAGATGATGTTATGTATGTACCAAGGTTACAGTTTATAGTTTAACTTATAATCATATCCATTGCTTTGTGCATCATGTAAAATGCTATCTTACTTTATTTATAAAACAGCACAGCATTTGTTATTCTACTGAAGTCTTTGCTGTTTTGTCCCAAATAAATAAGCTTCTGACACCCCTGAGACTTTTAAGAAATTTAATGTGAATTTCTAGATTGTGTTCTGCTTTTAGAAGTCATATAAAAGCAGTTGAGTCTCCCAGTGAATTGTAAAATGTTTAATATATCTGGACATGGACCTAGTGGCGTGCTGACTGTCCCAAATGTAAAGTGTGTCAATTCCACTGTGTGTCTAAATTTGGGGAGCGATGGTGGTCTACGTTTTGAGTCAGTTATACTCAGTGCCTTCAAACATAGCCCTTTCTTAAAATAATCAGACTGTCTTATACCAGAAGTGAGACGGTGCTGCCAACCAGAAGCTTGGTGAACATATCTGACAAGGAAGTCTGTTCTATTAAATATCCAAAGTAAACATTCTCAGAAATATTTTCAAGTCGGTTCTTTCCATAGAACAATCGCTTTTCTCTCTGTGTTTTGTTCTCAGAGCTCTCTGCTTTCTTCTCAACCCAAGCAAGTCGAATTAACTAGAAATTTAAATCCTATTTGTGTTACCCTGTGCCTCTCAAACCAGCAAATATTATTTTAAATTATCCATGCTGTGGCTGTGGTGTCAGCCATGCCCAGATTGGAGTTTTGCTGCTTTGGGGTTTCTGAGGACTCTCTAAACATTAAAGTCAAGTGGCAGATGAATTGAATTGTAAGGCACGAGAAAAAGCTGTATTATTCTTATAGTATTTGTATCTTTAACTAAAGAATGGTCTTTGAGTTGGTAAGATTCGGGAGGTCATGAAATGTTGCTAAATGTATTATGTTTTGCAGATTATGAAGAGAGTTATAGATAGCAGGTGAGGTGTTAAAAGTCAGAATGATGCAAGATAACAGATTTTAATAAGTAGCTTAGATAGGAAGCTACATATAATTTGTAGCTTATGTAGATATAGCAGAACACATATTTATTGTGCCGATATTTATTGAATATCTACTCTGTACCAGGAACTGTTCTAAGTGCTAAAGATATAAAAATAAATATAAGTGGCAAAGTCCTACTTCTCAAGAAGTTTACCTTCTAGTGAATTTAGACAGACAATAAGTGAGCAATCAATGAGGTATTTATAGTTTGCGATAAGTGCAATAATAAAAATAAAAGGTTATTATAAGGGTTAGCACCTTGGGAGATGTTAGGGAAAGGTTCTCTGAAGATGTGACATTTGAGGGGACATTCGAACACTGAGAAGTTACCAGCCAGATAAAAATCCAAGGAAAGAATTTTCTGGAAGAGCAAGCAGATCCGTACTGCATTTCATAAAGAGGAGTTAGACCCGAGTCGTTGGGACACAGGGAGCAAGGGTGAGAGAGTATGAGATGAGGTTGGCTATGTCGGCAGGGCCCAGATCACACTGGGCCTTGTACGTCGTGGTCAGAGATTTTGATATTATTCTAGTTGCAACAGGAAACCGCTCATGACTTTTAAGTTGGGGGTTGGTAGGCAGAGTACTAAGGTCTGACTGGGATTTTAAAGTCTGACTTATTAGGGGAGAAGTTACTGAGCAGGAAGATGGGAGAGTTCATGGATGCTAGCAGGGAAGGAGAGAGAGACACGTTGGAGGTGTGTTATGACTTGCTGACATATAGTCTGAGGGGATGGGGGAGGGGGCACTTGACATGGCCTCTTTGGCTCATGCTTGGTCATGCTGCTCAAGATGTATTTCCTCGGTGATCAGAAAAAAATTTTAAAACCACCTAAATATTTTCAAGCCAGAATCCTAGAGACGACGTAAAATGCGATATTTAAAAAACTCTCCCTATGAACACCTATTCAGTCACATTTGTTTTCTTATTTAAGGAGAAGGAAAAGGAGTGCTCTGAAAAAAAAAAAAAAGCCCAAAGAATGTCTCGAGTTAGCCATAGTTCCAATACTCTCTTCAAGTTGTTTAAATAAAGCAAAATTTACAGTATGCTCGTATTCGTTTCCTAGGGCTTCTGCGATAAATTGCTACCAACCTAGTGGCTCAAAACAAAAGAAATTTATTCTCTCACACTTCTGAAGGCCCAAAGTCTGAAATACAACTCATTTGCAGAAAAGATTCTGCCTTTATACCTTGGCTCTGCTCCAGGTAGAGAATAATGGGGAAACCATCCTTTGGTCTTACAGACCCTGTGTAAACATCTCTAGCTTTCTCATGCAGAATTGCATTCCCGTATATACTCATGGGGCAACTCAGTTGTGAAAGGAAGAAGTGGCTCCTTTATAAAAATATTTGCTATCTAGTCTTCCTCTTGGAAGCCCATTGATAGACAGGGGTTACGATGGACACTGAACATAATTTCCTGGAATGGTCAGTTTGGCTTGATTACAGTACCAGTTATTCAACCAAAGGCTAATATGGGTGATGCTGTGAAGGTATTTTGTAGAGGTGATTAAAGTCCATCATCAGTCGACTTACGTGAGAATGATTTTTCTAAATAATCATTCTGGTGGGTCTGATGCAGGTAATTAAAAGGACTTCTGAGCAGAGCTGAGGCTTCTTTAAAGAGGAAGAAATTTTGCCTGTGGACAGGGCCTTCCACCTGTGCCTGGGGTTGTAGCACAGCCTTCCTGATGGCCTGCCTTACAGACTTCAGACTTGCCTAGCCAGCTCCTGCATTGTGTAGGCGTCCAATTCCTAGCAATACCTCTCTTACAATATATAAAACATACTGGTTCTCTGATTAAGCCCTGACTTACACATTCCCCCAGATGTGACTTCACGATACAATCCACCAATTTAAACTGGTTTCTTTTTAGGGTACTAAGCGTCCACTGGTATTACTCAGAATCAGTCTGGATTCTTCTTCCTCCACCTGCACCTCTAGCTGAAAAAGTTGTTTTTCAATCCGCAACACGTTCTTTGGTCCCGGGAGCACTAATGGCCGCCATCTGTCCAAGCCTAGGTTTCCACTACATAGCTGCTGTCCATTTACTCCATACTATGGGGGAAGGTGCTAGCAGGCACCCTGCCCAGGTTTTGAGTTTTCTGCATACCTGATCTATGCCAAACAGGAACTGGGGGCAGCTAAGCCTGGCTAAATCCAAGATTTATTCTTTTAACCATGCTACCCTGACAGTTACTTTGATGTAACGATGCCCCAATTCAAAATATCAAGAGGGGGCATCCCTCAAGATAATTTCATCCCAGAGCCCAAACTACAGAAAGATTTGGAGTGTCCTTGGAGTCTCTCCTCTTTTCAACCCCACCTGCCCCCGACTTGTCTGGGTTTTTCTGAAGACACTACCTTTTGGGGGAATTGGCCTTATTAAGCCCCTGGGGTTGTGAGGGTGGGAAAGCTGCTTCTTTCTTCTTCTTTCTCCTAATCCCCAGAGGCTGGAAGGAATGGGTTTCTCCCTCTTGTTCTTCCTGTCTGGAGCTCTCTTAAGGTATCCTCCCTGGTCTGGTTAGCTAAGTCTGATGTCTTTTCTCATCCAAAGCTACCTGGGATCCTGTTTTCTTGTGAAGTCTCTCCCCCACCCTCTCGGACTCTTGGATGATATTCTGCAAGGGTCTCTCTGGGAAGCAGAAAAAACATAAGTTCAGTGATTTAAAGAAGAGATAAAAAATTAAAGAGTGGCGTAATATTTTACTTTTTTGTTTCTATTAAAACCAAGAAAAAAACATTTTCAAATATAGAGGAGTAAAGAGAGGAGTTAAAATGGGCACATTTTCTACATTTTCAAAATTTATTTTCCTCAATTTGATACAGAAAAAGGTCTAAGCAATGCAGTGTCTTTTTGTTCTGAACCCTAAAAATTCACCTGTGATGAATATAATATCGACTAAAGAAATGTGCAGTGAGGTCATCAAGGTCAAGCAATCTAGCACTTTCTGGAGCTTGTAACTTTAAATTCATTTTCTGTGCCAAGTTCCTGCTTGATCCGAAGAATCTAAAACGTTCTAGATCTCAGATATTTCTTTCCTGAAAAAGAAATTAAAATAAAATTGGCCCTTGAACAACATGGCTTTTGAACTTCAAGGGTCCACTTATATGCAAATTTTTTCAATCAATATACAGTCTTTCCTCTGTACCCTGGGTTTCACATCTGTAGATTCAACCAACCGAAGGTTCTGAAATGGTATTTTGGATCCACTGTTGAGAAACGGGATGAAAGGGCTGACTGTATGTATAATTCTATGCCATTATATAAGAGGGACTTGAGCATCCACGGATTTTGGTGTCCACAGGAGTCCTGAACCAGTTCCCCATGGATACTGAGAGACGACTAGTTAAGTTTTGGGGGAGTCAAAAGATATCTGTGGATTTTCAATTGCATGGTGTGGTACTTGGCACCCCTAATCCCACATTGTTCCCTGATCAACTGTAGTTTAAAACTTTATAAGAAGGGTAGATATGACAACACTATCACAAGAATTGAATGAAAAACAATTGATAAATTGAACTTAAGATTAAAACATCGTGCCTCGAAAGATACCACCAAGAAAGTCACAAGACAACCTATAGACTGGAAGAAGTATTCTCAAACCATATTTTCACTAAGGGATTTGTATCCAGAATATAAAAAAGAACTCTTACAAGTCAGTAATGATAAACTACTCAATTGAAAAATAGACAAAGAATTGGAATAAATATTTCTCCTACATATATATGTGTGTGTGTGTGTGTGTGTGTGTGTGTGTATGTGTGTATATATATATATATATATATGTATGTATATATATATATATATACATACATATATATATATATATAAATGGTTAGCTAATAAGCAGATGTAATGATTCATGACATCATTGGTCATTAGAAATACAAATCAATTAAAAAAAAATACAAATCAAAACCATCATGAGATACCATTTCTCATCCACCGGAACGGCTATCATCAGCATGGCAGAAAATAAGTGTCTGTGAAGATTTAGAGCAATTGAAACCCTCATACCTGGTTGGTAGGAATATAAAGTAGGACAGCTACTTTAGAAAACAGTCTGGCAATATCTTTAAAAACATGAAACATAGGCATACTGTATGACACAACAATTCCGCTCTTAGGTATCTACCAAAAAGAAAAGAAAACATATGTCCACACAAAGATGTGCACGTGAATGTTCATAGCGGCCCTACTCACAATACCTCAGAGCAGACATGACTCAAACACACACCAGCTGATGGGTGGATAAACAAGGGGTGATACATACATATAGTAGAAGAGTATTTGTCTATAGAAAGAAACAATATTGGTGGACCTCAAAAACAGTGTGTTCAGTGAAAGCAACTAAACACACACACACACACACACACACACACACACACACACACACACACACTGTATGGTTCCATTTACATGAAATGTCCCCAAAACAGCAAATGCACAGAACAAAACCTGATTAGGGCTAAGGTCTGGAGTGGGAATAAATAGTAATTATAAATGACCGAAGTATTTATTTTAGAGTGGTACAAAGGTTTTAAAATGAAATTGTAGTAACAATTGTACAATTCTACAAATACACTAAGAACCACTAAAAATAAACACTAACAGTTTTATAGCATACACATTATATCTCAGTAGAACTCTTTAAACTTCTTTTGACAACTAATGTAAGTGGGTCGTTTGTAAGAACAAACAAGAATGTTCATATTTAAAATTTGTAATGACTAACTCCACAATATATTATTTCCCCAGTCAACTACCAGCTTGGCATTTGGACATAGCCTAATAATTGTGCTGAGCTAAATATTGCTTCCAAAGTAAAGTTTTTTAAGGCCCAAGAGCCATTGTAGCATTGAATTGACACATTCTAGCAAACTTGAAATGCCAGAGATCCTCCGATGATACAAGGTATGCCGATTTATGTTTAGCGTTTGTCATCTATAAATTTTAATTAAAATAGCTTAAAAATGGCAAATAGTTTTCATAAATTTTCTTTTTCTTTTAAGACCTATAGCACCCGGTATTACTAGGTAGGCTGTCTCCCATCCAAGTACTAACCAGGTCTGACCCTGCTTAGCTTCTGAGATCAGGCACATTCAGGGTGGCATGGCTATAGAGTCATGAAAAGTTTTCAATTTAACGAAATGGCATTTGTCAGACTATTATGGACAGGGATTGAATGTAAAAGTACCACTCCCCACAACACACACACACACACACACACACGCCGTAAAAGCAAAATGAGTTTTCTTTTTGTCAATATGTTGTTGGTCTAATAGAGAAAGAATCAGCATAGCAAATGAACATTCCATGCCTGGATTTTCCCCTGACCCTTCTTTCTGATAGAAGCTTTGCAAAACAGCAAAAATCATGGCTTCTTATTAATCTCTGTTTTTCTCCACCAGGATGTAATTGATGACTTAAAATGGTAATTCCAGTTGCTGCAATAGAACACCTCCACACTACCTCTGAAGTGTGTGTGTTTCCTCTCGCCTCTGCTCCTTTTACTAGCTCCCTATGATACAATTCAAGCTATTCTTGCAGAAACCCCAGTAACTTCTTACAGAGACCACCCCAGACTTGTAAAACCTGGTGGACTCCCCTGAGGAGCTGAGGTTTCTTCAAACGAAAGATGAAAGATGCAGCCGCCACCGAAATTCTCTGCGCCCTCTCGTAAAACAAAGGTGCCACCATCATTTTAGTGTTCATGATGCAAAGTAAATATGTCCCTGAACACAGAGGCTGTTGGAGGAGCACGCATGCCCTCATCACACACACATTTTCACAGTCATTCCCCTCTACCACGCCAGTGCCTAAAATACCATTTCTTTCCTCCCAGGAGGGAGAGCTGAGATTTCATCCTCTTACAGAATATGCAGCTCAGTGTTGTTATTCAGGCACAGGCACTGTAAGAATGTGGTATGTTGGCTAAAACTATTTGTTTGTTTAATTTCTCTGGGTTCAGTGAGGTCATTTTGCCATCTTCGCTGTGTTTTCTGTATTTTCCAAAGAATTGCCAGCTTCCAACAACACCATCTTTCTTCCCATTGGAAATGGGAACACGTCCTCGGCAGGAATTTTCCACTTAGCAGAGCCGGCTTCCCTAACCGGGGCCTCAGCACACCAGCCTGCAATGCTGTATTTCTTTCCACTGGCGTTTGACAGTTTTGAACCAGCACAATGAGTCGTATTCAGTCATTCTAAGCCCTCCCCTTTCTACATTTTTTTTTAATAATGCATACTTTCGAGCAATGTCAGGAAGAGAGCAAAGGCTTTTTAAACAACGCTGTGTTTAATTAGTTATGTCACTGTCACAGACTCAGAATCCTTTGGAGTCCTGCCCCACACTCTCCCCCGTGATCCCCCCGTCTCCCGGCCCCCTTCCCTCTCCTGGTAAACGCATTAAGGACAAACCTCATGGTCCACACACTCTGCTGGTAATTGTTTGCCTTTGCAAATTATTTCCTTTCAATAATATTTACAAACTATACATCGCTGCCTGACACGATGATAAGCGGGGACACAGATTGCTTATAATCTCAGTTGTAAACAAGAAACGGGAACACGCGCTGGTTAAAAAAAAAAAAAATGTTCAAAAAAGCCCCATTTGGAAATCGCAGCCTCGCTCACAACCCAGTGGGTGCTGGGTGGCACGCAGCCTCCCCAAGCACTGCAGCGGGAGACCCAAACGCCAGCCGGGGAATCCGCAGGGCCATCCCAAGTCCCTGGCGGGGGAAGGGAACGGGCGCATTTTAAAGGGAGGGGGTCAGAGAAAGGCTACATCCGGAGGAAAAACAATGCGTGCCTTCTAGAAAGAGAAAGGCACCGCACGCCAGCACAGCCGCCCACGGGGTCCCCGCTCCCGGGGCCGGGAGAGGGGACGCGCGCGCAGGGACGCCGCGGGGCCTCCCCCGTCTGGCCGGGTGGTAGCGTCTCAGACAGCGAGGGCCCAGGGGGTCACCGCCGCACAGCGGAGGGCGTCTCCAAAGAAGCTGGGATTCTGCAGCGAGGGGAGGAGGCGGAAGAGGGGGATTTGTTCAAGCTGGGAGGGTGGGCCCCAGGAGGGGGGGGAAAAAAGAAGAAAAAGACTAAATAGATTGATGCTTTGCAGGACACCTAGGGTATTTCTTTCAGGGGATATTACTTCCACTTTTAGGCAGGAACAAGAGCTGGGAGGAAAACAGCAGCACGGCTGACAGCTCGGAGGTGATCAAAGGGGAGCCGTGAACGGCTCGTTCTGCCAGCCATTTATTAGCAAGAGAGGGGTGTTCTCGGGCCACTCGGGGCGGGGGAAGGGATTAGGATCGAATATAAAGAGGTTGGCCTCACTCCTTTTTATTCGGGAGGGGAAATGTGCATATATACATATATATGATAAATAAAACTTTTAAAAAATAATACGTATTATTTTTTAAGGATACTATTCACTACAAGACCCACTCTCATAAACAAAATAGACCCCACCCACCCACGCCCGCGCGCGCGTACACACACACACACACACACACACACACGCACACACTTCTCACACGTGTAAAGAATGTCGCCACCTCTGCCTCGTGATATGGCAGGATGGCTTGGCCAGTGGGGGACATTTTTATGTGGAGACACCTCCCTTTGGGGAAGGTAGCTAACTTTGCGTCTGATTAAGATCGGGAACAAGGTTTAAAGCGCTCCTGGGATTTGGGTAGAATTTCCCTTCGCGTGGAAAACAGGACGAAGTGTTAAAACGCACTTCACCGGTGCAAGTGATGATCTATTGTAAAACTGCCGGTCTCCAGCAGTTTTCAGGGAAAGAAAGATTGCTGAGTGTATAAAGGGACCCAAGGTTGTCACCCTGAAAGTGCCTTTTGGGATGTTGATTTTAAGCTGTTTATCAAGAAAGAAGACTCTGCGGAAATATTTGACCCTCTTCCACCCTTTCCTGCCCAAGAGATTCAGACGGAAACCTGCTTTAGGAAGGGAGCCTGGGTTTCATCACCTTAAGAATTTTCACCGTGCTGCTAGGAAGACTCTACGCCTGAAAGCCAGATGCCCACTGTGTCCCACTGTGGCCGAGTTGCCCGGCAAGAATTTGCCTGTACGTCCCACTCGTCCTCGGCTACCCATCTTCACTTCTTTAATCTAATACCTTGTCCCACCTTCCTGTTCTCCTTTGTCCTAATGACTTCTATGCCCAATGTTGCCTCGCCGTTTTTGGAATTTTCATGCTTATGTGAATTTCCCATGCACGTGTATTAAAATTTTTGATTTTCTCCTGTTAATCTGTCTCTATTAATTTGATTATTGTCCCAGCTAGAACTTGGAAGGCGGAAGGAATAGTATTACTTCTTTTTTTTTTTTTTTAGCCCCCACCGTGTCCACCTGTGGAAAGGATCACAAATGCGTTAATTAGTATCACCACGTGTATTAATCTCACAACAAAGGCATAAGAATTGTAGGTATCCGCCCAGCGTATAAAGTGCACTCTCTTCAGTTAAAGAAATATGATCTTTGTACCTAGAGATGCAATGAAGCTATTAAGGAGCTTGACTAGAACAGGAAATAGCTTCTCATGTGATAATGATTTTACTTTGATTGAGAATCTGTTATACATACACACGTACCACACGCACCAATCACACTATGCCAACTTTTACTAGCTAAGGTTAGGAGGGAAATAAAAACAAGCAAACTAATTTTTTTGCCAAACTCACATTTTGAAATATCACACCATAACTTTTTTATTTAATCATAAAGTGGTTACATTTTAATGTATTCTAACAGTACTAGAATTAAGTCAAAGGTAAGCATATCAGGGCAGTTCAGGGTTTTTTTCTTACTACTTAGAACAGTTGATAATCAAAATGTGCCTTACTTTTTATTTACGAGTTTTTTTTAAACTTTATAGTTTTTCTCAAATATTAGGAAATGTTAATGTATATATCATTTATTTTTTAAATTATAGAGGAAGGTGTTTTGTTGTAAAAAATGTATGTAATGCAGTGTGATACAGATTAGATGATGAAAATTTCTCACAAACTTCCCCTTTCACAAATCATTTTCTTCTCTGGAAATAACCAGTGTTTGCTATGTCCATCCAGACCTTTTAAAATATTTTTGCATGTGTATATAACTACATGGAACCATATAAATTTAAAGCAATAGTAAATTCACTTAGACTATATGTTTTATTCTGTGAATTGATTTTTTTTTGCACTCAATACATCAATTTCTTCTAAATTAGGACTTATATATCTGCCTATTCTTTGATCTACTAAATAACATTTCATAGTTTATTTTTTGTTACTCTATTGATAAATAATTATTTCTAATTGTTTTATTATGCTGAAACTACCTTATTCTTTGAACTACTAGATAACATTCCATGTTTATTTTATTATTACTCTTAATAGGTAATTATTTCCAAATTTTTTATTATAAATTATGCTTATACTGACATTCTTAGAAATCTTTGACTGCACATGCTAGTACTTTTGTAGGCTAGATTGCATGGGAATTGCCAGGCCAAAGGGTATGTGAGTTTTTAATTTATAGATACTGCCAAATTGCTCTCAAAAAAGCACAACTTCTATTCCCACAAGGTATATAAAAGTAGACTACCCTTTCATACACTCTCAATCGCCATTTATCATCATTTAGCAAAAAGTTTTGCCAAGATCCTAAACAAAAATAATGTCACATTGATTTCTCATTTGCCTTTTTTGAATACTACTGACATAGAACAAGTCTTACCTACTAGCCACATCTATTTTTTTCTGTGATTGGTCCGTTTAGACCTTTGCCACATTCCCCTTTGAATCTTTTCTGATTCCTAGAAATTCTTCATAATGAGCGCTTTTGTTTCCTTTATGCAGTGTAAATGTTTCTTCCAGACTGTTGTTTACCTTTTAACTTTGATTATGGAGGCATCATCATACAGACCTTTGAATTTTATGTAGCCAAATCTGTAAGCAATTTATTTTATGGACTCCAGGTTGTTTCCTAATGAAAACTGAATAAAGAACATAGAGCTGCATTCTGTATTCCAGATGGCAGATTAACTCTCTTAAATTGCTTTTATTTCTTTGGGACAATTCTACATTAAAATAAGTATACACTGTATCGACAAATCAGTAGGGCCTCTCATTGATTTGTTCCTTTTACCCGAGTTCTGTGTACATCTTCTAGCGTACTTAAACTAACATCTTGCCTGTAAACGGACTCACAAAATTCTGTAGCTTGAATGGAGGACAAGAAAATGCATCAGAATAATGGCTTATTAAATAAAAGTCATTAGGCCTTCTTGGGCGTTTGAAAAAGGAGTTTGTTTAATGTATTCAAAACTAGTTTTCTCATAAGACTCTATGAGACAAGCCATTTACCTCACCTACCACGATGATGTATCTTTCTTTTTCCTAAGGTAGTAGATAAGCATCCTCTCTACAACACTGGAAACCAAAGTGTCATTTGATTGAATATGTCAGAGGTAAGAACATGGGTTGCCACACCCACCAGGAAAATTCCCCCCAATGAAGATTTCTGGCATCATCTCATATATCCGGAATAGCAATCTTGGGGACTGGGGCTCTGGAATTTCTATTTTGGATGACTTTCTAGAGTGATTCTGATGCTCACAGAGAGTAGCACCGGGAACCAGCTTCTCCCATTTATCTAGAGCATGTGGGATTCTTTAGTTTCTCTCTACTCTAATGGCATCCTAGCTTATATAATATAGAGAATTTAACATGAGGACAAGGGCAGAAGCAGGGAGAGCAATCGGAAAGTTCAGTTATCCAGGTGAGAGATGATGGGGAAGGAGCTGGGAAGGTAGTAATGGAGGAGGTGAGAAGCGGTTAGGCTGATAGACATGTGAAGGTAGAACAGCCCAGGTTGGCTGTTTGGTTGTCTTTCTCCTGGACTAGATTTGCTCGGTCTGTGATAGCACAGATTTTCCATTTTTCATTCACTGCTGAATGAAAAACACCTAGACTAGTGCCTGGGATATAGTAGATGTTCAATAAATACCTTAAATATAAGAATTGAATCAATAATAGATATAAATGTGTTATAAAAATAATTATTATTTTTAACAAGTCTTAAGAAATATTAATTATTTATATTAATTTACATAATCTGAAAAATAACTATGTTCAGTTACTTGTGTTAATCTATAAATGGAAGCTAGCCTACCTTATTTATAACCTTAGCTTAACATTAAAATAACTTCATAGATTCTTTTACTTGAGAATTTATATAAAACTTAAATAATAAATATTATGAAATAAATTATATAGGTAGAATTCTGAATTTTATATATTTATATACATATACACAGACTTTTTTTCCTTACAACTGATATGCAAATATAATTTATTGGTAAATCAATATAAATGATAATAGCTATCAGGACACTTTTCTATTCTTATTCATTCTGAATTGGTAGCTGGTCTTTTAACTTTCATAATTGAGTGCAGGTCCTAGATTGGTTTGTCTTATAAATAGTACAAAGAATACCTGTCTGTATATCCACAGTGACTTAAATGTCAATCACTTGGATAGAGATGTTTTCCTGTTCCAATGGCACTGTCTCATTACTTGTATGTTTTGTTTTAACTTTTGCTTGACATTTTAAACAATATTTATCACTTTTACAATATCCTAAGGAAGGAATTTATTCAATTGAAGGCATCCGGCTTATGAATATCTGTCTCTGAGTATCTAGGACTATATTTCGGTTCACCTATTAATTCACAGATAAGAAAGGTTTTAAGGCAATGTCATATTTTAGGTGAAGAAAAACATTGCGAATTATCTGGAAGTCTTGTTTCCTGTTTTTCTAAGCCCTCGATTTATAGGTTGTCTTGGCTTTTCATATCTACAGCTTCCTTCTCAACTGTAGCGCCATTGAAAGCCATTTGCTATGGGTTGGCTGGGGTTTTCATTGGCATTTGGTTTCATACCTGTGGATGTGAAAGAGGTATATCTTGAAAAGGTTTTTGTTTGTGTTTACTAGAGGCCTAATGATTCAGGAAAATTTGATGAAAGCATTCTATTTTTCTCCAAATGAAGATGAAGTCACACCAGTTGCTAGCAAACTTCTATAGAGGGCCAGATAATAAATATTTGGGGCTTTGCTGGTCATACAGCTGCTATTGCAAATACTAAACTCTGCCTGTTTAGCAGGGAAGCAGACAGACAATACACGATGAACGGCGTGACTGCGTTCCAGTACGAGGACCAGATTTGGCCCAGGAGCTGTAGTTTGCTGACCCATGAGTTACAATCATAGGAACAGGTGTTTGAATTTATTTAAATTATGTTCCGTATAGTGAAATATGATTTTATAATCCACACCACTGTTTTAACAAAGATCTCTTCTATATATAACTGGATAAGAAAATTGTTCATTTCTATTTGATTCAGTTAGCCTCACACGACACGTGGAAAGCCTTTTGGATCTGAAGATTATAAGCAAGTTACACCTGCACACCTGGTGGCAGATAATGTCCTCACAGAGATGGAACACTCAAGAAGAAATCGTTCGTCCCTGGGGTATTCACCCTTGCAAGCCCAAATAGTAACCACGAAGCTTCTTGAGAGAGACCCACAAGCTGAACTGCTGTTCAGTTAGGGCTTCTTCTGTGTCAGAGTCTGCTAGTCAGCGATTTGGAATATCTCAGAAAGGGCATAAGAATGCTGAAAACCGTCCCTACCATTCTCCAGATTTTTATTTGTCATTATATTTCTTCTCGTTTCCTAGGAGATCAGTTTCCCCACATATCCCTTCTTTCAAACTTAGTCTTCCTTCATATCTGGAACTATCTTATTAAAAAAAAAATTAACCAGTGGATTTGAGTTAATTAATGTGTATTTTAGCTTCTGGAATGCTGAAAACATCCAAATTTGTATTATTGCTATACAGTGCATATCCTCTCTTGACTTTGCCCAAAGCAGAGTCAGGCAACTAAGACAAGAGAATTAAAAGATGTTTTCAAATATATGGTATAGATGTACTAAGACACCAACCTCAAATTCTCAAAACCTGAAGAGGCTGGTAAGGATGGACAGCCAGCCAGCCATCGAGAAGTCTAAGCGTTGTATACTTATATATCTCCTGCTGACATCTAAAGTATCTTTCTACCCCCTTAGACTCATATTTGCTGGTACAAGGACTGCTACTAGTTTTGCAAGTGCTACTCCTGATTGAAACCACATCGTGGTCAGATCAAAACTAAACTTGTCAGACATCCTTGCCGAGAACGTACACAGGAGGACAGCCCCTTTGTTCTCCGTAAAAATGAACGAATTCAAGAAAGGCAGTGCTTCTAGGTTATTACTCATGAACATATGGAACATTCCTTCTACCCCACTCCTTCCTCTTTTTTCCCTTCTCCCTTCACTATAATTTTCTCGTGGAAAAATAAAAGAACTCCAATTCCCTTGTAAACTGCTTAATTGGGTTTAATATGCAGACTTGCCATTACTAGGCAGGTACATTTTCTGAGTTAATAGGTGTTATACATGGAACATTTAGAGATCACCTGTGGATAGGTTTTGTTAATTAACAGAGTTTGAGCCCTATTTCATTCCATTTAAACCGGCGTAATTGAAATCAGGGTAATCAACACCACAGTATTCAGTATTTTCACCCTTTTTCAAGGTTATTTTAGCAATTATATTCTGGGGTGAAAATATTAGTGAATGCTGAGGTTCTTTTCTGTACCTTCTGACTTTTCAATCCTATGCCCTATAGCATGTCTTTTTTTTTTTTTATCATTTCATTAGTTGAAAAAGCTAAAAATAATCTGTGCCATCCTTTAGTCTTTCAAAGAAACTATTACACCTAATCTAATCTACTTATTGTTCAGGAAAAAACAAAATTAGAAAATTAGGTTAAACTTAATTTTAAAATAGCTCATATGTCACCTCGTTAAGGACTAACAGAAGATTTAAATACTATCAAATTCAATATTAATTCAGATGAGAATTAAATTGTTATTATCTTCTACACTTTTTACTACTTCTAGGAAAGAACTGTCCCTTTCTTGTATCATTCTCAAATTAGTACGTGGAATCTGAGCTGTTGTAATGATTCTATTCCACTGACGGTAATAAATACTTTCTTTTATCCAAAGCGATGTTGCATAGTGGCCCAATGATTTTTCCCCCAATTACCTATTTACCTGAATAAACGTAAGACCAATGTAACATTTCCTTGCAAGAGTGGATTGTATGTGTGGTAATTCACCATCATACTTATAGCCTATTCCCATGTGTGCTTGGTGCAGACCCTAGAACTAATATTTAGTGATTTTTTCTATTTCCATATCTGTACAGACCTTTCTCTAAAGACCGATTTCACCAGCAGTATATTTATTTACAGAATGAGTCTGCCACCTGACATATTCATAGTCTTACAGTTTTATCTAAAATAGGTATATGCCTCGTGTTGTTAAGTGCATTTAAGAGATAAGAGGATGTTGTGTTTTTTGCTCTTTAAGATGGCCAAGTTGATGTGTGGACGTTCCATTCAACGTTGTTGTTTGAATTGTCTTTTCGTGAGAAGCATTTAAAAGCTACTAGAAATAGAATTACCTTTAGATGTTCATATATCCTGGCCAATGATATTTGCAGGAAATATTGACATTTATACACAATCACGTGCAACTTAATGACAGGGATACATTCTTAAAAATGTGTCATTAGGCAATTTCATCATTGTGCAAATATCATCAAGTGTACTTATATAAACCTGAATGGTATAACTACTACACACCTAGGTTATATGGTCTAGCCTATTGCTCTGAAGCTACAAGCATGTTACTGTACAAAACAACATAATATTAAATCAAGCACAAAAGAAAATAATGCATTCAAGAGCGGTGAACACCAGGTATATGAGGCCGCTGCCAGTGTAACATGGCTATTTTACACAAACTTTTTTAATAAGTAGAAAGCGTACACACTAAAGTAATGATAAAAGGTATAGTATAGCAAATACATAAAGCAGTAACTTAGCTGTTTATTATCATTATCAAGTAATACGTACTGTACATAATCATATGTATTATGCTTTTATATAACTGGTAATGCAGTAGGTTTGTTTACACCAGAGTCACCAGAAACATGAGTAATGCATTGCCCTGTGACATCACAGGCAATAGAAATGTTTCAGCTCCATTATAACCTTATGGGATCACCTTCATATAAGTGGCCCATTGCTGACTGAAACGTCTTATGTGACACATGGCTGTACTTACTGGAAAATTTTCTGACAAATTACTAAATCTCAATATTTTTACATGCTCTTCTATATGTTTAAACAATTTTCCTTTGGGGATCCTTTCAACTCTCTTCTTTCCAGTTAATACTGTCTTTATCAAAAGTCGAGAACATTCTCTGAATTTACTCAAGCCTATGAACAGCTTTAGTATTTCAGAGAGAAAGAGAATGCTATCTTGGTATTAATGATTCAGATTCACTGTTTGTCAGTATAAAAAACATTAAAATCAATAATCAGGAACGAGATGTCCTTGGTTTCTTCTGTGCTATTCTACATAGGAGAACGTTGCAAATAAGCTACTTCAGCAATTCTAGCTCATCCTGTCTTGCAAATTTACCAAACACATTTTTGTTTCATAGTCTATCCTGATTTGGTAATATGCAATTAGAGAAAATGACCATCTTAATATAGAACAATTTTCTTGTAAATTATACAGTAAAAATATTTGAAACATATTAAAATCAAATGAATTTAGAATGATTATAGTTATGAATTACTGCAATTTGGTCTTACACAGCTAATTCTGAAAGACTATACAGGCATTTAGCAATTTCCATTCTCTAAATTTCCCATAATGGGGTTTAAGAAAAAAAGTAAACCCTCATCTTTTCTTCAACTCTCCCCGCTCCTTTTGTATATTCTGTTTCAATAAATGAGCCACCACCCTTCCAGTCATCTCAATCAGAGAAACCCAGGAATCTTTCCTCTATTCATTACTTCAGGACCCGTGGCCATGGAATTCTATCTTGCAAACACCTAGGTGAGTCAGCGCAGTCCCACCCATCTCCCCTGTACCTGACCTTTTTCCACAGTCACACTACTCACTAATCTCTGAATCTCCTGGCCAGGCGTGCAGCCCACCACACACTCAGCCTTGATTCATGTTTAGCATAGCATCCACAATGCTCTCTCTAAATGGCAAAATCCAATAATGTCACATTTCTGCTTAAAACTCATCAGTGGGTAAAATACAAACATTATGTAGTATGAATACGGACTCCTTAGCATGGCACACAAGATCTTTCATGCCTGAGCAGTCCCTGGTTCATGTCTCCAGCCTCATTTCTTATCACTATGTCAGGTGTATCTTGTTGTCCAGCCACACAAAATCCATGCTGCCTCAAACATACCAGACTCTGAAAGCTATCTGCTTTTGAAAATGTCTTCCCTCTGCTTGTGAAAAATGAAGGATGTTCTTCACTGCTTTAATTCCTGTCTGTTCTTCCTTGTCTTTTATGATCTAGGTCCATTACAACCCCTTCTAGGAAGCCTTCTGTTAAGAAAAAAATTATTGGGACAATTATTAAAATGGTAAAGCAGACTTTATTCAAGACTACTGCAATAAGGGTATTGCAATAGGGGAGAGGGTCAGGCTGAACTCTGAACACAATAAGGACAACTGAGGATTTAGAGTCAATGAGCAGAGTAAGGGGGTCCACAGATAGACAATTACTAATAGGAGACATTACGGATAAGAGGGTTTCTTGCTAAACCAACCTAAGAGGATTATCGTTAAAGGCAGGCCAAGATCTTATACATTAATGCTGGGGATAAAGAACTTGATCAACTATCAAGAGTGATCAGATATCAAGGGTGGGAGAGTGACTTAGAAGGATTCTTTCGAAGACTGGGCTAGGCAGGCCAAGAACTGTACAGGATGGAGATCAAGGTTGAGGCCTCATTAAGAAGAGGGCTCAGAGGAGATTAATGTTTGGCCAGAGAGTCTTAATCACTTCCTAAAGCCTCAGGCAGATTAGCTCTCCATCACTCCCTGAAGTTTCCTGGTCTCCTATAGCACCTCAAGTGTCTCTGTAATTTACTTTCCCCACTGTCTTGTGTTATGACTATTTGTCTGTCGTTCTCAAGCTTGAGAGTTTTCCAAAAGTAAGAATTTGACATTGCCTGTTACCTAGATGTTACCCATATTTGCTAACTAAGAACTCTTTGTGAATTGAAAAGAAAATTTAAAATGATCATCTGTCTACACATCTTCTCTTTTATGGTCTCTCTTGTCCTCCAGGAATCCCTTTGTTCTTAGGGATCCCTTTGTACCTTTTGTTAAAGAACAAAAATTCAGCTGATTGGTTTTATTGAACAATTCATGAATCTGGAAATGTCCTATCTAGCACATAAAAGAGAAATCTGAGGAGTTGTACAAATTGGGAGGTTTAAATATACAGAAAGAGGGTGGGACAGGGAAGTGAAGAGAGTGTATTATTTCAGGCAAGGTAACATAAATCAGGCAGATTATACCTCTTTAGTGCGGACCACGAAATTCCAGACTGATTGCTTTAGAATTTCACTCCTGGGAGAGGTTGAAATTGCAATCAGGGTAGGTTTTAAGTTTGGTGGAGCTTAGCACAAGTGACTCCATTTGGGGTCTGTTGTTTTATTTTAACATTTTGATATCAAGGATAGGTCCTTTTGACATGGCTATCATCAAATCGGATGAGATTCAATGCTATTCATGCTCTGTAATCTGATTTTATTTTCCTGTTCATTTTGTTTTGTAGAGGAGTCTTTATAGGGCAAAACTCATTACAACAAATACTATTAAAGTGACATCCCTACATATATAAGCCACTTTCAGTGGTATGTTTACCATAAGTAATTTTT
This sequence comes from Macroglossus sobrinus, assembly GCA_004027375.1. Taxonomy (NCBI): domain Eukaryota; kingdom Metazoa; phylum Chordata; class Mammalia; order Chiroptera; family Pteropodidae; genus Macroglossus; species Macroglossus sobrinus. Next base: position 108,571 of record PVKZ01002653.1, on the reverse strand, counting down.
TATGTAATTGCAAAAGTAGACTTTCACTTTCTAAGGAGTGAACTATGAGTTATATCTTGAATAACACATTCCTGACAATTCCTCTGTTCTTTACTTTTCTTGTCACTTTATGCTAATATTAAAAACGAAGGACCAGTCTTAAGGCAAAGCCTGTCACAGAACACTATTCTGCAGAACCTAAGTAGTTATTCTTAATCATCTCTTTCTGTGTTTGAAAATGAGTTAAGTGCCCTTCCCCACGTTCTATCAAACATTTAACTTCAAACTCTATGTGTTAAATGATTTACTCCTTTGCTCGAAAAGTGTATTGTGGGGGCAGTGATAAATTTAGTTTATACATCTCTGAACTTATAAGGAGTTTCTTTCTTCAGAAAAAAAAATGCAAACAGGAAAGAACTGATTTTATTTAGGAAAATACCTTAATTGGCCACTTAGAAGGAGAAAGGGCAGCCTAGAAGGCATGATCTCAAGAAAGGAGACCAAGAAACTGAACAGTTCTGCATAAATTAGAGCAGGAAGATAAATGAGGTGAAGACCAATGGGAGCAGGAACTCAAAACTAGAAGCCACAAGACTATTAGATACTAGAAATAAGCAGCGTATCAGGGAGCACACCAGTCTTCCCAAAGTTTGGACCAATTTGAAGTCAAATTTATTGAAACATTTCAGGCCAGGATAAATTCAATCAAGGGAGAAATCTAGCATGATTCATAGGAGACTGGGTTCTGGAATAAGCTAGCTTGGGTCAGTATCGGTTTTGACCTCTTTATATGTTTCTGTGTGTGCGAGGGTGTGAATTCATCTGTACCCAGCAAACAACATAGTAACTCTTAGGAGATAAACCAGAGGAGCTGAATGTTGTTTTTACTGAAGATGGAGGGACTGACAGGCCAAACTGGAGACGATGACAACCAGATGAATTCATCGCCAATCTTAGGCTAAAGGAACAAAGTCAGGATGGGTGCTAGCAGGGGCCAAGGGGGAGAGTTTTGTGTCCGAAGCCGGAATCACGCATCAGGAAGCTGGGATTGTACTGGGTGTGTCTGTTGGGAGCAAGGGTCACAGAGGAGGCACAGCTGTGATCAGAAACCACCCAGGGAAAACGTGAGAAACTCTACCTGTCAAAACACTTTGGCCAAGCACATCCGTAAACCAGGTGTTTCTGTATTGTGTATGTTGTTGGATGGGCATATATATATTGATATACACGCTTCCACAAATATATGTCATAGAACCATATAGAATCAGCATATACACGTTTTGTAATCTGATTTAATAATTAATATGACATGAGTCTCCCATGACACGAAACATAAATATAAATTCATGTTTCTAGTTTCAAGGTTGCATACTTGTCTGTTCTTAAGATATAAAATTTATTTATAGACTTCCATATTGTTCTGTTACATTGTTTTAAATAATCTTTTTAATTGAGGGAAACAGAATACATAAAATACTTCAAAATTTCTCAGTGCTTGAGTGTCAGAGAGTGTGTGAAATGTGTCTGGAAATGAGATTTCTTTTTTCTTTAATTGAAACCTTCTTATTGCTGTATTGCTTTTTCATCAAAACCTCCTTGAAAACAGATTGTGTCATGTGTGTCAATAACTTCAAAACAAATAATTAGCAACAGAGTTGGGATTTCATCACTTAGCGCTTATCACAGGCATCTAGAACCCAGATTTCTTTGAATTTTTCTGATGAAAATGATACATGTCATCGCGTGAAGTCAGGACTAGTTAGTAATCAGAGCATGGCCAAGGTCACTTGAAGGTTTCTTTGATGCAGACATTCCTCAATTTAGAGTTAAAATAATCCTGACCTGCCTAAGTGTGCTCTACCTCTCTGACAAGTGGAGGAAATTGCATAATTGACTTTTTTTTTTTTAGGTTCACAGAATATTCTGACTATCTAGGAAATTTAGACAATAAATGGGGTGATCAGTAAGCCACATGCAGGTGGAACATACCACAGTGTGTTAGATGCTATTGCACAAAAGTTAAAATCACTTTTCTATTTTTTTCTTTGTATTTTCGTTCTCTCATTTTTTAAATTATTTTCTTCCAAGAAGTGAAAAGAAGCAGTTCAAATGGGACATATTTTTATGTTCTTTTCATGCTTTTGATTTTAAAGGTATAGAATGATCAGGGGGCTTTGATTTCAGGCATGACAATCCAGGGGGTCCATCTCACAAATGGACATCATCACTCCGAGCTGAACTTTATTCATTTGTTTAGGTATGCTTTTTTTTTTCTATCTTCAGATTTTTTTAAAATTAAGACTTTGTTATTTTAGAGTGTTTTTAGCTTCACAGAAAAATTGAGAGGATAGTACAGAAATTTCTCATATACCTCCTATCCCCAAACATGCATAATCCCTTTCGTTATCACTGCTTACTAAAGCGGTACATTTGTTACGATAGATGAACCTACTATTAAATATACATTGAACAAATACTACAGTTGCCCTAAAAATTCTCTGTGCTCTGCCTACTCATTTCTTCCTCCTGACCTCAACCCTTGCAACAACTAATCTTTTTACTGTTTCCATTGTTTTACCATTCCAAAATGTTATAGTTGGAATTACAGAGTGTCATATTTTCGAATTAGCTCATTTCACTTAGAAATACACATTTAAGGTTCCTCCATTTCTTGTCACTACTTGGTGGCTCCTTTGTTTTTAGTGTGACACAATGCTCCATTGTCTGAATAGTTTATTTATCCATCACCTGCTGAAGGACATCTTGTTTGCTTCCAAGTTCTGACAACTATGAAAAAACTTCTATAAATGTGCATGGGCAGGTTTGTGTGAATGTGTGTAGACATAAGTTTTTAACTCTTTTGAGTAAACCCCAAGGAGCATGATTGCTGGATTTTCTAATAAGAATATGTTTAGTTTTATTAGAAACTATCAAACTGACTTCTGAAGTAGCTGTGCCATTTTGCATTCTTACCAGCAGTGAGTGAGATGTCCTGTTGCTGAATGTTCTCACCAGCATTGGGTGTTGGCGGTTTTCTATATTTCGATCATTCTATTAGGTGTCTAGTGGTATATCATTGTTTAAATTTGCATAGTCCTAATGTAGAGTATCTTTTTATAGTGCTTATTTGCCATCTATATATCTTCTTTGCTTAAATGTCTATTAAGATCTTTAGCCATTTTTTAAATTGAGTTGTTTCCTTTATTGTTAATTTTTAAGTGTTTTTTTATATCTTTTTGCTGCTAGTACTTTATCTGAAGTCTTTTGAAATTATGTTTTCCCAGTATATGGTTTGTCTTTTCATTCTCTTGAGATATATATGTATATATATATATAATTAATATATATATTATATTATATATATATAATAATATAATATATAATATATATAATAATATATAATATAATAATATATAATATATATTATATAATATATATTATATATATAATATATATATAATATATATATAAAATATATATAAAATATATATAATATAATATAATATAATATAATATAATAATATAATAATATATAATATATATAATAATATATATAATAATATAATAATATAATATATATAATTATATAATATATAATTAATATAATATATATAATTTTCCAAGGACATGACATGGGTACTTTTTATATCTTGTACATGAGAAAACTTTGCCTGTCTACGTTTATTTTTTTTTTAATTAAAGAGTAATGACTCAGGAGGTGAACACTACAGTTGCCTTATAGAGCCTATATATTATTAGATTAGAGACTCATCCTTACAGATACCTATTATTATATACCAGGTCCTCTCTTCCGAGAATAGCCAGCGACCTTCTCCTTATTTTGAGGTAGATAAGTAGTTGCTCATGATGATCCATGACCACATTGTGGAAATATACACACCAACAAGTTCACATTGATTAACTTAGGAGAGGAGAGTAATGGAGGAAAATAATATAATTAAGTTTTCTCTTTTTTTATCTACTTAAAAATTTTAATTTGTTAAATTTAGTAAATTTAAAAATCCCATATAGTAAGTTTAAAATAAATAAAACAGCTTAACTTCAAATACTGTGGATACAATTATGAGTAAAACTCATCTGAAGAATAAGAGTCTTCAGAAGCAATAATGTACCTTTATTGAAAGTTTTACTTAATTGGCTTTAGTGAACATTCTTAGGTATCAATTTTTAGGAAACAACAAAACTCCCAGATATTTAGTGTATTTAGTGTGAATACAGACTCCTTAGCATGGCACACAAGGTCCTTCATGCCTGAGCAGTCCCTGGTCATGTCTCCAGGCTCATATCACTATGTCAGATGCATCTTATTGTGCATACAAAATCCATGCTGCTTCAAACATACTGGACACTGAAAGCTGTCTGCCTTTGAAAATGTCTTTCCTCTACCTGTGATAGAAAAAAAATAATGATTTTATAGAGATACAGATTTTTGTATACATTTTTTTTCTAGTAGAGATTTGTTCCTAAGATATATGGATGTTTTTCAAACATCCATGAATATTACAAAAACTGGCCAAGAAGAACTTAGACTACAAAAAACAAACAAACAAACAAACAAACAAACAAAAAAACCCTCAAGCAATCACATCGAACAGTCAAACAGGAACGGAGAGCTAAAAGCACATTCATGTAACTTTTGGTTACAGTAAAAGTCAAAATCAAAATTAGAGATTATTTATAAATAAATGAGAATAAAAGTATAATACTATGAAACCAATGGAATGTGGACAAAATGGTACAAAGTGGAACACTTATAGCATTAAATACATTTGCTTTACAAATAGACAAAAGATAAATTAAAGCAATGAAGCCAAAGAATAAACAAAAACATAAAGTTTAAGTTGGTAGAAGAAAGAATTAGTAAAGATGGAAGTAGAATTTAATCAATACAAATATGAACATAAGAACTTACTGATGAATCCAAAAGTATTCCTTTGGCAATTTCAACAAAGATGACAAATCTGATCAAATAATAAAGGGGAATAAAAAGATAAACAGCATTATGAATGAGAAAGGAGTCAGCTAAAGCTATTGAGAAGATACATAAAAATTTCCAGAGATTAGTTATATGTTATATATATATTCAGTTGGATATCTAAAGTTAGATTAATAGCCATAGGAAAATATAAATTACCACAATTGACTCAAGAAGATATTTAAAAAGAAAAGAAAAAGTTTAAAAACTGGTTTAAATCGATCCTTCTCAAAGAGGCACCGGACACAATGAAAGAGAATTAATGAAAGGACACACTGAATAAAGACACATTATCTAGTGTCGTAACACCCCATATTATGGGATAAAACTAGCACAGATAAAGAAAATTAAATATAGATTCTTTATCCTGTTAATATTCTCTCTTTATTGTAATTCTTCCACATTTTAAAGAGTCAAAGTATATTTCAGGGAGCATATAGCCTCATATCTATACCTTTTGTATTTTCAACTAGTGTCTTGTTTTATGATTCCAAACGCTTAGCTTTAACTGTCAGATTCCAATCCCTTTAAGATGTTTATCAAATCGTACTTTCTCTGACTTTTTCCAAGAGATAAACTTCATTATTAAATATTTGTTAAAATATCTATATTATTCTAGGTCTACCTAGATTGCTGGCCTTTTGAGGACAGAAGCCTTATTTTGCACTTCATTGCCTTGTTCAATCCACAGTCAAAAAAGATACGGCCTAGTTGCTGTGAAATTTGCAAAGATTTTTACGTCTCTAGAGTTATTTTATAACTAACATGCTGTGGCTTGAAAGCATGAATCCAGCTCCCAACCCATTTTAACATGTATATTTGAATGTCTTTATTTCCCGCACACTCAGGTACCAGCTTCTGTCATTTGGATGTCTCTAGGGAGAGCTAATGATCTATATTGAATCTGTAGCATAAAATCAAGGACATTGTTTACAAGGGCATTCTCCTCTCTGGGGTGATATTGCTTGTTAAGGAAAACGATCCTGACTGCAGGCCAGGCTTTGTTTACTTTATAAAAAGAAACCACAGCCCAAATCTTTTACAGTTCACAAGCCTGAGGAAATACCTAATGTAAGTTATTTGCTGTTACATTGCATCACGCCCACTCTTGCTTTGAGGCTACTCTGAAAATTCTTTAGTTATAACCCGATGTTAAAACAGGAGGGGGCATATTTCACCGTAAGAGGGCTTTAAAAGTCAACAAATTAATTTGCTTTTTCCTTCCAGCTGTGCAATTCACCCCCTACTCCAGCTTTGAGCTGTAATTAAGTACATGCTTTTATAATAAAAGTAATCTTTTCCTGGTGCTTCCCCAGCTGCAAATTCTGACCCAGATTCTCATTATGAATCATGACTGTCACATGTGTTTGAAATAGGCTTCATTTCCCTCTGCCCTCCCCTGGCTGCTGTAGAAATCTCACCCCTGGATTTAGCTTCAACCATACTGCTGAACTGGAAAAAGGATTCAACTTGTATGAGTTCTTTGAAATCCTTGTTCTTTGTGTTTACAGAAGGGGACATCATCCAGTAATGACAACTGGGGAAAGCCACACTAACCTAACGTTGTTGGATAAAGCCAAAGCTGGCCACGGACAACAATTGAGTGCAGAATTAATAAAACATTCTTACAGTGAAGGCACACATCTCTGAGAAGAAGTGAGCTAAGGAGAAGGAGCTTAGAAGTGCAGAGAAGATCTACACAGCATTCGTGAGGTGTGCCTAGTTCTCTTTCCAGTTTGTATCTCTCTTTTGGAGAGCTTCATTCTCATCCTGAATGAGTTCCCGTTTCTCTCCCTCGCCACTGGAATTACATTCTGGTCTCAGTCAGCATTAAGCTACCTCATCTCATTGTAAGAGCCTCTACCTTCCAACATGCTCCCCTGCCTGTCATTTTCTGATCTTTTATTTATAGTCAGAGGCTCTTTGGTTTTTCATCACAGCCTGTGACACCTAACTGACGTTTTGTAGGAAGACTACTAGCTCTTCATCAAAAAAAAGATGGTTTTCTATTCTTCTGACACTTAGCTAATCTGTTTCCTAGTCCTTCTTAGGTGGAGAGGCTGAGGACAACCACGTGATTGAGTATGAACCAATGGAATGTCAACAAAAATGTTGCCTGTGGCTCCCAGGCCAGGGTTCTAAACACTCTCAATATATACCATCCTTTGCATCACATCCAGAGCCAGCTTGGAAGGCAAGTGTTGAATATGGCATAGTTGGCATCAGCCTATGTCTCTGAATGACTTCATGGGGCCCTTTCTCTGTTTGGAACCCCAGTGGATTATTATGTAAATGGGAAGCTACTAAAATTTGTATATTTATTTGTCACAGTCTTAACACTGTCCTAACTAATACATCTCTCCATGTGATGTAGCCACTGGGTCACTCTCTATGACACCACCATATTCTAGTTCTCTGCGTGATACTCATCACTCTGATGTTTCCTGTTTATTTACAATGTTTTTTTTTTTTGCCTCCCACCAACAAGAATGTGAGTTCCATGAAAACAAGTTTGATTGTGTCCAGCTGTGTACCCAGAAAACAAGGACAGTGCTTGACATATAGTAGTCTTTGGTAATGGTTTTTTTGTTTTTGTTTGTTTGTTTTTTTCTGAATGAATGTATCCCATTTAATTTTTAATGAATAGAGATCTGATTTTAGAGAATATCTTTATATATTCATGAAATCAGTTCTCCTTATGGTTCTTTATAATTAAAAAAAAAAAACATGGTGTTTAAGCTTTGCCCTTTATTACCATGAAATAAACATAAACATGCATTGTTACTTCCCAAGGTTTACTAAAAACTTTTGATGTATGTAAAGAAGTCAGTAGACCCATCATTTTAATAAATAATTGAGAGATTTAATCTAAATTAAAATTAAGTGTCAGGTCAGGCATTCTCTACTTATTTGTTTCTCCAAGGATATTAGCTAATGTCCAAGGCTAATTCCCCTTTCCTTGCTTCTTTCAGTATTTGTTCTGTCCATATTCTTTTCTCTGTCTCTTATCAGATAGTCTCTTATCAGAGATTTATCTTCGAAGCCAAATACCTGCTCCTCCATCTTAGAAGTAAACAGTCTCTCGGGCTTCTCATTTCTTCAAGATAGTCTCTCATTTCTGTGCTTTCATCACCTCTGTTCTTATGGTTCTTTATATATTCTGGACCATTGTAAGATATATGGCTTGGAAATATTTTGTCCCCTTTCGTGATTTATCACTTTAATTATGTGATAATATCCTCTGATGCACAAATGGCTTTAATTTTAGTGAAGTTCAATTTATTTATCTTTCCATGGTTGCTTGTGCCTTTGGTATCATATTTAAGCAATGTTATCTAATCCAGGTCATGAAAATTTGCACTCATGTTTTTTGTTTAAGAGTTTTAGAGTTTTAGATCTTACATTTAAATATTTGCTATGGTGTGAGATAGTGGCTCCAAATTCATTTTTATTTTAGCATCTAGATATCCAGTTGTCTTAGCATTTGTTGAAAAGATTATCCTTTCTCTATTGGATTGTCTTGGTGCTTGTTATGGCTTGAATTTTGTTCCTTTCCGAAAAGACATGTTGAAATCTTAACTTCCAATATTTCAGAATGTGACCTTACTTTGATATAGGCGTGTTACAGTTATGATGAGATTACAAAGGACTAGGATGGGCCTCTAATCCCATATGACTGCTGTCCTTATAAAAAGATAGCCATGTGAAGACAGAGACACATGGGGACAATGCCATGTGATGATGAAGACAGAGAATGAAGTTATGAAGCTGCAAGCCAAAAACACACCCCAAATTGCAAGAAAAACCACCAGAAGCCAAGAGGAGGCAAGAAAGGACACCCCGACAGGTTTTCAGAAGGATTATGGCCCTGCTGATACTTTAAGTCAAAAGTCTACTATTTTTAGCCACCCAGTTTGTGGTACTTTGTTATGGCAGTTCTAGGAAACTGATGAAGTAGCAGCCTTGTGAACACCAACTGATCATAGGTACAGTGTTTATTTCTGAAATTTCAATTGATTACATTGCTCTATATGCCTATCCTTTTGTTAGTATTATACTGTATTGGTTACTGTAGCTTTGTAGTAGGTTTTGAAATCAATAATTATGATTCCTCTGAATTTGTTTACCTTAAGATTATTTGGTGATTTTTGTCCTTTGCTATTCCATTAAAATTTTAGGATAAGCTTATCTATTTCTTTTGAAAAGACAATTAGGATTTTAATAGGGACTCTTTTGAATCTATAAATTATTTTGAGAAGTATTTTCATTCTAATAATTATGCCTTCCAAGTCATGAAAACCAGTGTCTTCTTTTATTTCCTTTCATTTAGATCTTTTTAAATTACATTGGACAATATTTTGTAGTTTTCAATGTACACATTTTATACTTTTTGGCTAAATTTATTTCTAAATATTTTACTTTTCTTGATACTGCTGAAAATAAAATTATTTTGATTTTATTTTTAGATTGTTTTATTTTTAGATTGGTGGTGTATAGAAATACAACTGGTTTTCATATTTTGATTTTGTATCTTGCAACTTTGCTGAGCTAATTTCGATCATTTTTTTGTGAATTTTTAAGGGTTTTCTATTTATTATATTATGCTATCTTTACACAGAAATAGTTTTACTTCTTCCAATCTAATCTAGGTGCCTTTTATTCCTTTTTAACTAAGAAGTCTCTAGACCTGCTTACCACTCCCAGTACATTGTTGAATAGCAGCGCTGAGAGTAGATGTCTTGTCTTATTCTAGAACTTTGAGGAAAAGCTTTTACTGATTACTTATTATTAAATAAGATGTTAGCTGTGAATTTTTCATAAATATCCTTTATCAGGTTGAAAATATTCCTTTCTATTCCTAGTTTGTTGAGTGCTTTTACCGTGAAAGAGTATTGAATTTTGTCATATACTTTTTATGCTTCTATTGAAATGATAATATGGATTTTCCTTTATCTTATTAAAAATGGTTTATACATACTGATTTTCAAATATTGAGCCAATCATGCATACCTTGAATAAGTGCCATTTGGTCATATAAGTGTTTTTATAGCTTGCTGGATTTAGTTTGCTAGCATTTTGTTGCAGTTTTTACACTTATATTCAACAGAGATGTTGGTCTGCAGTTTCCTTTTTTTATGATGTTTTTGCTTGGTTTTAATATTAGAGTAATACTGGCCACATAAAATGAGTTTAGAAAGTTTCCCTTCCTTTCTAATTTTTGAAAGATTTTATAAAAAATTTACATTAGTTTTTTTTTTTAATATTTGATATAATTTACCAGTAAAGCCAAAGCCAATTTGGTCTTTGCTGTTTCTTTGTGAGAATTTATTTATGATGATGATTACTGTTAGTACTACTACTTCAAATTCTTACTCGTTGTAAGTTTATTCAAGCTTCCTATTTTTTACAAGTTGGTTTTGATCACTAAAGTCTCCTAAGAATTTGTTCAGTTAATCTAGGTGTTCTAGTTTATTATCATGTATGTTAGAATTCATACTATTCCCTTAAATCTTTTTTATTTGTATAATGTCAGTAGTAATCCCCCCAACTCCCACCCCGTTCTCCCGCCTAGCATTTTTGATTTTAGTAATTTGAGTCTTCACTCTTTTTTTCCTCTGTCAATCCAGACAATGGTTTGTCAATTTTGTTGGTCTTTTCCTAGAAAGAGCATTTGGTTTTATTGATTCTCTTTATTGTTTTTCTATTTCTAATATCTTTCTTTCCACTATAATCTTTACTGTTTTCTTCCTCTAATTTGGGCTTATTTAATTTTTCTTATTCTTGTTTCCTAGATGTGAAAGTCTAAGTTATTGAGTTGAGATTTTCTCTCTTTTTAATGTATGCATTTACAGATATCAATTTCCCTCTGTGCACCATTTGGCTGCATACCATAAATTTGAGTATGTTTTATTTTTATTTTCATTTTTCTCAAAGCATTTTATAATTTCTTCTTTGACTCATTAACTATTTAGCAGTGTGTTATTTTATTTCTATGTTTTATAAATGTATGTTTTTGTTTTCTAATTTTATTCTATTATAGTCAGAGAACATGCTCTGTATGATTTCAATCCTTTTAAAGGTATCTGATTTATTTTATGGCCTAACATAATGTCTGTCCTGAAGAATGTTCCTGGTGTAGTTAAAAAAAATGTGTGAAAATTTTGCCATTGCTGGATAAAGTGTTCTGTAGATGTCTAAGTTTACGTGTTACATGATGTTGTTCAAGTTTTTTATTTCTTAATTGATCTGTCTAGTTGTTCTATCCATTATTGAAATTAGAGTGCTAAAGTCAACTATTATTGTTGAATTGTCTATTTCTTCCTTTTATTTAGTCAGTTTTTGCTTCATGTATTTTGGGGCTCTGTTTTATGTGCATATATGTTTATAATAGTTATATCTTTGTGTATTGGCCTTTTTATCATTATAAAATGCCTTTATCTCTGGTGATAATTTGTATTTTAAAATCTATTATGTATGATATTAGTATATCCACTCCATCTCTCTTTTGATTACTGTTTATATGGTATATCTTTTTATCCTTTTACCTTCAAGCTATTTGTGTTACTTAAATCTAAAGTGTGTCTCTTATATACAATTGCATATAGTTGGATCCTATTTTGTTTTTTTAATTCTTTCTGTTGACCTCTGCCTTTTAATTAAAGAGTTTAATCATTTACATTTATATTAATGTCAGTAATATAATTATCAATAAGGAATAATTTACATATGGCATTTTGTTATTTGTTTTCTATATGTCTGAGGGGTTTTTTTTGTTTATAATTTCCTCCATTACTGCCTTATCTCATATTATATTTTCTACTGTGTCATTTTAATTATATATATATATATATATATATATATATATATATATATATTTAATTATTAGTGGTTGCCTTGGGGATTACCATTAACTTCGAATTAACATCAATCTAATCTTAATAGTATACAAATACTTAGGTTCTATACAGCTCTATCCCCCTCTTTTATGCTGTAAATGATCACAAATTACATTTTTACATGTATGTGCCCAGTAACTTAGATTTCTCATTATTGCATTCTTCTCCCGGAATCATTTAAATCACTTAGGGTTAAAAAGGAGATACTAACAAAAATATGTTTATACTGCCTTTTATATTTACCTATGTAGTTACATTAATTAGTACTATTTATTTATTTACATGGATTTGTGTTTCCTTTTCGTCTTTTTATTTAATCTTCAAGGTCAGTCAGAGGTGAGAGATTGGGGCCTCTCACGTCTTTTGTGAGCATGCGCATAGCTGTATACAACCTGTGCATGTGCATTGTCTTCTAGGTTTCCAGGAGTATGTTGAGCTTTTTGAATCCCCCACAGGTATCTCATTCTGCCTCTTCCCATTTTAAGCTTTTTTGGCTATCTATTACTTTCTCCCAACTTCAATCCATTGCCTCAGCCAGCTGTGATGTTAAAGCATTAAAAAAACACTCCTCCCCCAAGGCATTTAGCCCAGGAAGAGTTCAAGGGAGTTTGAATTTGAATAAAGGCAAGCTTTTTCAGAGAGGTTTTTCCATGGAACCATGGAAAGGTCAAATAATGACCATTGGTTGGAATGATGTCTGTTCTTTCTCAAGTATTAGGAACGTGGGCTGTTATTGTTCGAGGTACCTGCTGAATTTGTGAAAAGGGATGGGACTAAAGTAAGTTAAAATTCTACAGAGCTTGCTGTTCTTACTGAGATTCAACAGATTTTATTGACTAAATGCTCCCCCGGTTGCTGCAAGCCTTTGCTTAGTTGCCAGAGTTCTGAAAAAATCGATTCTAGCAGTTTTCGCTAGTTTTTGTTTTGTTGTTGCTGTTATTGCCTTTATAGACGGGTGAGCTTTTGCAGATCCTTACCTCCACATGTCCACCCACATCTGCTTACATTCTACCTACGTTTTATGGAACATCATCTGTTAAATTGACTGTAATCATTAATAACTTGAGTCATCAATATGAAAAAATAGTTGTTTACATTAAATGTGTAAAGCTAGCCGTTCCAAATTACTGTATTTGCTTCGAAATTAGATGCCCTACAGTTTCTGATAGCTCAGGTTCAGCGTTTCTATTCAATCATTATCTCTTGACATAAATATTAAAAATTATCTAATGCTGCTTACTAGTTTATGAATTATGATATAAATTAGGTCTATCTACTTGGAAATATTTTGTAAATATCAAAAGAACATTACTATAGGAAAGCTTGGGGGGCCAAGTGATTTGGACCCTAAAGCTAGTGTTATGGCAATTATTGAAAAGCTCCAGGATTTTAATCACATTTAAGTATTTTATTTCTTTCAATCAAACTCACACTGTCAACAAAGCATCACAGTCCAATAAAAACTATTTGCTAATATATTATTTAAGGACAAAATAACTGTGGAATAATGAGGAAGAGAACATAAGCCTAAAATTACATGAAACTATTTTACTTATTCTGCCTACTGTTTTAATTTTGTTTTATTAGTAGATTGTATCCTTTAACAGCTCTTAAGACAGAGTATTCCGAACAGCTAGCCACAAAAACAAATTACTTTCTTTAAGTGGATATAATATGAGCTGAGTTGCTAAGGGAGAATTATGCTTATTTATGTGGATACAAATAGAAATTAATGAGCCCCAAAACAGAGACTGTGACATATTATCTTTCTTTCAACTCCATTTTCCAAGGATTCCATAAGACTTCATGGTCTTTGGACAATACATCATCTGGATTTCTTCTTTATCTAAATATCCACTAGAAAAACAGTGTATCTTTTATTTTATGATAAAGGACAATGACACCGTTTAAGAAAAAAAGAAGAAATTTGCAATTTTCAAATGAAAATTATTTCAAAAATCAAAACATATCCCTTGTATGAAATCAGAGTCACTCTGTAACTAAACTGTCCATTACACTGTGATGCTTTTCCTTCTCACCCCACTAAAGGCCATATTAATACATTCCCTGTCTTGTATAGCCATTTAAATATCTCTGTTATAAACATTTTTTACATTGTATTGTAATGACATATGCATCTCAGTTAAATGTTAAATTCCTAACTAATAGAAACAAACTCTCATTTATCTCTCATTCTTAACTCTGAGTGAATTTTCATAAATGCAATGAAAAAAAAAAACACAGAACTTGTTAAAAGAAAGTACTACGGGTACTTATGTAAGACTGTGTAGTAGAGAAAGGTCTTTCTAAAGAAAATACATTTAAGCCTGATTCCTGAAGAATGAGATTAAGCCAGGCTGATAAAACTGAAATAAAGTAGTAGGGCCTGGGGATGGAATTCCAGGTGGAGAAAATAGACTATAGCACAGATTTAGAATGAAAGGAGACAAATGACTTGCATGGAACTGCAAGGCGGCCAATGTGAATGTTGCTTTGTTTGCTCACAAAAGGAGTGAGAGAGGCTGTGCACGTTAAGCAGCCCAGTGTGCAGGACTCTGGAGCAGTATAAGGAGTTTTATTCCAAATGCTTTCTTCAAAGTGCAGTGAATTGCAATTGACAGTTTCAAGCAAGGGAGTGCAATAATCTAATTTGCACTTTAAAAAGATCATTCAGGCTGTAAAGTGAGAAGGTATTAGAAGGGTCACATCCCTCACAAGTAAAAAAGACAAGTTAGGAGGCCCATGCAGAAGCCCCAGCATTGGATGGATGAGTGTCTGGAGTAGGATGCACAAGGGACTTGGACTGAGGGGGATGGATATGAGATATCTTCATAGAGTGAGTGATGGTGTTAATCAATGACTGGATGTGACAGTTAAGGGAGTGGCTGTGTTAAAAATGACTCCTGGCTGTTGGGCTTGAACAGTTGGGAGCGGAGCAGCACCATACACTTAGGTGAGAATAAACAGGCAAGGAGCAAAAACTAGAGAAAGATAACAGTTCATTTTAGAGAATGTTAAGTCTGAGATGGAGAGGAATCTTGAAACATTCATATTGAGAAATCTGGAGATCAGAAGAGAGGATTACATGTGAGAGTCTTTAGAATATGAATGTTATTAAAACCTATTGGGTTGAGGGAGTTTAAAGTGAGATTAGAAGGTTCAGCTGCAAAACTGGGACCATTCTAATGTTTAAAAACTAGGTAGAGGAAAGGCCAAGAAGGTGAAAGAAACCTCAAAGGCAGTTGATATCATAAAACCAAAACAAGAGAGGTTTTCAAGACATCATTTTCTTTATTCATTCCTTCATAGTGGAGAACTAAGCTTTGGGTCAGCTGCCAGACTGCCTGGGTTCAAATCCCAGCCCACTTCTCACGTCTTTGTGCCTCAACCCCTTCCCCGTGGGTTTGGTCAAGATTAAATGAACCAATACATCTAACATATGCAGGGCAATACTCAATAAATGTTTATCATCATCATTACTGTTTCTCATTTCTTGAACAAAACCAGTTGCAATAGAGATTTGGAAACTAAACAATTGAGACCTTTAGGTGATGGGGTGTTTGTTATTGAATAAATTTGAGGAGAGAAGTAACCATAGTAGACAAAAATGACTGGCCATTGCCAGCTGTTCTCTCCCGCACTCTCTTCTGCTATAGAAACTGAGAAGCTCTTTTTTTTTTTTTGGTTTTCAAGCTTCTCTTGCAACCAGAGATATCCACAGGATAAATTCTGGCACTGTTGAATTTAAGTGTCACCTAACATACACACTGGATCATTGCCCAGTTATTGTAAAACAATTCATGCTAGACAGCAATTCCTGCTGTATTTTCCTGGCCTTAAGTCATCGCTTTAAGGTTATATTCTTACATAGGAGCAGAAAACCAACAACTGCCAGACCTTTAAAGAATTCCAGCAATATGAAAATAAGTGACAAAATAAACAACAAAGGAAATGGCGATATGTCAAGGAACAGAAAATAACTTATAAAAATGTTTCACTAGTGCTGTCAGATTTGAGAAGATGTTGTATTGATAAAACAAGAAGGGCGAGCTCTGAAAAATGAGCATAAAACATGACGAAATTTCTCAAAATGATTTTAATTTAAAAAAATTAAAGCAGAAAATAATGTCGAAAATGTCTCTTGGACTGTAAAACAAAAAGATAAAGGATTAGAATGTAAGTGTCTGAAGATATACATTTCTCTTTCTCGCTGCTATTTTTAGGAAACTAATTAAGGGTATACTCTAAAAGCACTCAGGAGAAAATGAATAATGAGAATGACATGGAATCTATGAAATAGCACTTTAGGAGAATGGTGAACTGCCCTCTCTGTGACAAGAGAATAGCAGAGTTGGAGAGCAACAATATGGAAGAGTACATAGGGTAGACAATTCTAGGAGGCAGGGGTGTTTTTTTTTTTTTTTTTAAATAAGGGGAATTGATAGCACAAATAGATTATAGAGCCCTTAAAAGAAATCTGAGAGCATTATCAAAGCAACTGATGGAGAATAAAAATTATAAATAATAATGGTTTTAATTTTCACGAGAATGAGGACAGTATTCTTTTACTCATTTAGAGCTGGAGAAGCAAAAGCACAGAAAACATGATTACTATAATATTAAAATCACGTAAAATCTTTCTTTCGGTGCTGACATGTTATCCTCATTACTTTGCATATCCAGAGTTCTTTAAAGGAGTTCATTTAGCCCAATGAGTCTGACTTCTAAAACAGTTGAAAAGCACGCCTGCTGTAAATCCTGATTCTAGTTAGGATGCTGATATCCAAAACCCAAGTTTCCAATCTATGGTAATAATCTCTTTCCTTTCTATTGCTCTCACTTCCTTATTCTCGCCCATTACCATTGGCAAACATCTTAGAATATCTAATTTTGGAATCCTTGCTCATTTCCTCTGTCTGAACCCTTCTGCTTTTCCTACCATGTCTGGGTATCATGGGGAGTTAGTTCTACAGATCTTTTATCAAAACCTCATCACATTTCACCTTATATACTCCCCCTGGAGGGTCAGCCTACACTCAACATTTGAGAATTTGTATTTTATACTTAATAGTTACATCTAAGATAGTAAAGTCAATAGCTGATTTTAAATTGATTTAAATATCAAAAGTGAATCCTATGCCCCTGTGTGTGTTCAGAAAATTGATATTTTGTCTTCACATTTCAAGGTTAAATTTTATTTTCTATTTTCTATTGTTAATTTTTGGTCACCATTTTTTTACCCTTCGAATATGGACAAAGACTCAAAGTCTTTTGTCCTTTCCTTGATTCACTAACCCCATTGATTTATTTTACTTACTACTTCTTATGTTCATTTTAAGTACTCCTGTTTGTTTTCTGTTGCTTCATCGTTTTTCTTTGGTGCATGTCTCACCTTTTATCCTTTTAAATTTGCTTCTCAATAGTCTATTTACTTTTGTTTTTAAAAACATTTTTTTAAATGTTGTTTTGTATGTATAATCTGAATTTTCTTAAACTTTTATTGATAATACATTTTCTAAATGTTGTGTTTATTACAAAAATATTTTCAAAATAAGTTTATCCATGTCAGTGTTTGTGTTATTTTACTTCTCTCAAGTTGTAGAATATTTTTGTAAACTGTAGTTGTTTGTGTCTCTGTATTCATTCTCAAGGGAGGATGGGACTGTCCAAGTTAGGTGTTAGTCCAAATCACTACAGATATTTTTCCTGAGTTCTTCGTACATCCATCTAGTTATTTCTGAGTCACATATTTTTATCCCTAGTTGGAAAAGTAATTAACACACATAGCTCCTGGACAAATTTCTGGTGGTTTTCAGTCTTTTACTAAGGTGCATCTGTGGACCTAAACAAACAAATTTTTGATGGTTCTGCCAGAGTAAGAAGGTAGTTGAGGATAATCTGAAATTAGCAGTGTTCATTCTCTTGCCAGAAAGCGTAAATTTTAAAAGTACAGGAAGTGATGTATGGGCAAATGTTTAATAATCAGCTTTCCTGAGGGGTAAAAAAAAAAACCCTGATTTCTATGGTGTAAATACTGCCACTACAGTCATTTTCAAGCTGTACCACCTGACATCACTGAACATGAAGATGAGAAGTACAGTTTGGAGCCAGTTCCAGCCTGAACATTAAAATCTGCAGGCTGTTTTACTGCTCACCTCAAATCTCTAATATAATATGAAGCAAACACTGTTGTTTGTAGAAAGTTGGTCCCAGAAAAAGTTACTGGTTAAGCATATGAAGGTGAACCAGTCTTGCCTGGGGCAGAAAAGTGTCCTTCTGAGATAGATTGCTCCCTTCCCTCTGCTTAGAGGACAAGCCTCTGAATCTGAAGTGGGGACACAGATGGTGGCATAGTCGAGAGAGAAGATGAAGAAGCTCCCAACCTCTCTTTCCAGTAAAGATCCTGTAGGTCTCTGTCTTGGTCCTCGTGGCCTTTGAAGGGAATTATTTCTATTATATGGTATTTTTATGTCTATTTCTAGTCCCTATGCTTATTGAGACTTTGCATTTATGCTTTAATTTCCATGTGGGCCAATATTTAATGTGGAGAAAGTAAATCAGATTTTACTAATTTTTTTTGCCAGAACTTTTTCATATATAAATTTGTATACATTTCTGTTCTTATTATTATATGCTTCCACAAATACTTTTAAAAAATATGTGGATTCATAAATAAATAAAAGAGCTGATAATTCCAGAGATTATATCTCTAATTTTTGGTGTTCTACTGAAGCTTTAGGCACATGTTGTGATGTGGATTTAATATAAGGAAAAAGTTGAACATATATATTCATGAAGAGTTTCACTGATGCTGTTAGGGGTGACATACTATTGTAGTAAGCTCCTCTAGGTAAGGTCTGTTTATTATTAGCACTTTCCTATTCTGATTCTGCACTTAATACAGAATTTTGTACTTTGTAGGTAATTATCACATTCAACAAATCTGACTCATAGTAAAAGCATAGATAGAGAGGAATGCAGACAAAACTTTAGAGAATGTATGAAAAAAGAGGGAGAAATGGATTTATCAAAATAGAAAATAATCCTTTTTAAGTGCTACTTTAAAACTGATTTCTCATGAATTTCCATATTGCATGTTTTGTTATTAGCTTCTCTTTTTCTTCAACTCTAAATGTATATAGATATAGCTATATCTACACATCCACATTGATATTAAAATATTGACATTTTTACATTTCATGAAAGAAGAGACATTGTTTTCTATATCTCCATTGTTTGGAACACAGTTGGAACTCTACAAATAGTTGTTGAATGAATGACGTTAATAAATAGAATAATTAGAGATTTGCATTAGTGCCTGAAGAAAGTTTAAATAGGTCATTATAATGAGGAATAATTGTGAAAATCTATTTTAAATAAGAATAGTTTGGACTTTTTTTTTTCATAGAGATAACTTAGGAGCTTAGACTTAAAAAAAGGAATGAATGAAAGAGGGAGGGAGGAAAGAAATGAAGGCAGGAAGGAAAGAAGGAAGAAATTAAGGAAGATAGGAGAAAGGGAAAAAATGAAAGACCTATTAAAGGTGATATTAGGAGTTTAGATTTTTTTCTAAGTGCTATTGAAAACCACTAAAGCATTAAGCAGGGGTGTGAAAAGACCCTGAGTGTTAAAAAACAGCTGAAGCTCCTTGTGTGTAAATTATAACATTACACGTTTATCTCATTTAATGTGTGGGAGTTTTGTGTCCTTCAAAATCGAGATATACAATTTATTTAAGCAGGTTGAAGTGTTTCGTGTATGTGTAGGACAAAAAACATTTGCTCATGAATGAAGCTCTTGAATCAGTGATCTGTGTTGTATAAGTAATGGGCATTTGCCAACAGAGTACTTTCCGCATATAAGTACCCAAAGAGATACTCATGGATTAATTGATTTATAATTAGACCACTATATGACAATGGAAAGATTGAGTGCATCAATAGGGAGAACTGGCCACCTGCTTTGTATCTATATTTCCAATATTACTTTTTGTTTTCATAGATGGCTTCCCTGTCTTCACTTTATAACATTTTTTCACAAATTTCCTGAAGGTTCAAGCTGTGTTAAGAAGAATGACGTAAGCACTACTAGCAAATCAGGAAAGTTTCTTTCATGAAGACCAGTAGTAGATTATTTTCACAACTGGTCCTAAATGTTCCCAGCTTGATAACATTGTATGACACTATGGAAGAGTATCAGGAGCTACAAATGCCGCTCCTTTCAGCTCTTTTCTCCATGGAATATGCACTTAGAATTTTTATGTTTTCAGCCTACTTTTGGAATGATTTCCCATGGGAATATACTAAGGAGTATGGTAGTATGAATGTACTAATGTTTGCTTTTCCGTTCACCCAGTGGTGGATCTCTGTTTGGTTTCCAGCTTGAGGCTATTATGAATAAAGGTGCTATAGACACTGTATATAGGTTTTGGTGTGAATATGCATTTTCATTTTTCTGGAATAAATGCCTAAGTCTGTAATTGGTGGCTGTATGTTTAGTTTGTTTGTTTGTTTGTTTGTTTGTTTGTTTGTTTTAACAAACTGACAAACTTTTCTATAGTGACAATACCATTTTATATTCCCATCATCAATATTTGAGTGATTCAGTTTCCCCAAATCTGCTATTATTTGATATTGTCATTTTTTAATTTTAGTTATGCTGATAGATGTGTAGTCATATCTCATTGTGGTTTTAATTTACATTTCCTTAATAGCTAATGAGACTGAACACATTTTCAAATGTCTATTTACTATCGGTATATCTTCTTTGATGAAATGCCTCTTCTAGTCTTTGCTATTTTTAATTGGATTTTTTGCTGTTTTGTAGAGTTTTGAGGGTTTTAAAGTATATTTTGGATACTAGTCCTTAATCAGATATGTGGTTTGCAAATATTTTTTTCATTTGTAGCTTGTCTTTTCATCTTCTTGACGGGGTCTTTCACTGAGCAAAAGCTTTTAATTTTGATGAAGTCCAATTGATTTTTCTTTCCTTAAATCATGCTTTTAGTGTCAAGTAAATTTTGGTGTCAGGAACACTTTGCCTAGCCTTAGATTCCCAGTATTTTCTACTATATTGTTACTAAATGTTTTACAGTTTTGCATTTACATTTAAGTCAGTAATCTATTTTGAGTTAACTTTTATGTAAGTATGAAGTTTAGATCGAGGTTCATTTTTTTTTTTTGTCTTTGAATGTCTACTTGCTCCCGCGCTATTTGTTGAAAAGTTTCTACTTTCTCCATTTTACTGTTTGTTCCACCTCTGTAAAAAATTTGGTATATTTATTTTGGTCTATCTGTGGTTTCTCTATTATATTCTATTGATATATGTGTTTATCCTTCCTCAACATGACTGTATTGATTACTGTAGTTATATAACTTTCAGATCAGGCAGATGTATTCCTCACTTTATCTTTTTCAGAATTGTTCTTCTTAATTTAGTTGCCTTGCCCTCCATATAATAGAAATTTTATTAATACTGTGAATCAGATTGGAAAGAATTGACATATTTACTACGTTGATTCATTTAATACATGGATAAATAATTTGTATTTTCTTTCATATTTTTTTAGTATTTTATAGTTTTAGTTATAGAAGTTATGTATATATTTTGTTAGATTTACCTAATTGCATATTTATTTATTTTAATTTGAAAGGATACTTATATAATCCATGAAGGGATCCCCCTCCCCCTCCCCATCCCCCACCTCCCAATTACTCTAGCACCCATCTGGCACTACACACAACCATAGCAATAATGTTGACTATATACCCTGTGCTATACTTTACATCCCTGTGACTGTTTTATACCTACTAATTTGTACTTCATCCCTTCACCTTTTTCACCCAGCCCCGCAAACCCCTCCACTCTTGCAATCATCATTTTTCTCTCTGTTTCTCTGAGTCTGTTTTCATTTAGTTTGTTGGTTTATTTGGTTCCTTAGATTCTGAATATAAGTGAAAGCATAAGGTATTTATCTTTCTCTGTCTGACTTATTTCACTCAGCATAATACCGTCTAGGTCCATCCATGCAGTTGCAATCGGTTGGATTTCATTCTTTTAATAGCTGAATAGTATTCCATTGTATATATGTACCATATTTTCTTATCTAATTACATTTTTAAGCAATTATAAATGGCACTGTATTTTTAATTTTGGTATCAATGTATTCATTGCCATAGAAATTCTTTTTTTTTTTGGTACTTTTTATTTATATCCTGCAATGTTACTGAACTCACTTATTAACTCTAGGACTGTTTTTCTGTTCATTTCTTTTGTACAATTGTTAGGACTTTCTACACAGACAATTATGTCACTTAAAAATAGGGAGAGTTTTATTTCTTTTTTAAAAATATATATCTGTGTGCTTTTTATTTCTTTTTCTTGCCTTAATGTGCTGGATAGAACTAGCACTATGTCAAATAAGAGTAATAAAAGTGGACCCACTAACAAATATAGTATTTAAAGTTTTTTAAAAAATCAACTTATACCATTTTATGTTTGATTCTATAAGTAAATTATCTCTTAGAATAAAGATTAAATCAAAATGCAAAGTGCTAATAGCTTAATACTTTCTACTATGTTATCTCTCATTCTATCATTAATAACAGTATTTGTCTAATCATCATTGATATTTTGGCCTAACCATGACTTATAACCACTATTTATAAATAAGAAGTACAAGTGGTTTTGCTAGTTACACATAATCAGTCCTTGAAGCTCTTGCAATTAAATCCAGAGCTATTACCTTTGCTTGTTTTGTTTTGTTCCGTTTAATGATCTATAATGTTTGGCTAGTAGATTATTTAGCAAAACAAACAAGCAAGCAAACAAAAACAAAGTGCACAGTATTTTCAGGAAACTACGAAAAATCTATTAATAGATTATAAGTATATATTCATTGATTTAATATGGCAGTAAACAGCATGGGCTCTGCAAATAAGACAGGTTCTTCTTTTGGGATTTGATTCAAACAGCGCTTTTCTCATCAAAGTCTTCACTAGTCTCCATACCTTACATTACACTCACTCCATATTTCCTTTCCTACTTACTCTTCTTTACACTTACCACCTCGCCAGGTAACATGTGACATATTTTATGATCTGCTTCTCCCAAAACCAACTAAAAAGGTCGATAAGGATTATGACCTGTTTTGTTTATTGCTATTTCTATTGCTTCTACAAGAAGTTGTTACATATGGTACAGTTTTGATTTGTTAAGTTATAAGTCCTGCCTCCCTTCCTTACTAGCTCTGTCATTTTGGTGAGTTACTGAACCTTCCTAAACTTTGGTTCTTACAATTCAAGAATGAGGATATTAATAGTAATTATTACATTTTATTTAAAATGACATGAAATTATTCATCTAAAAAATTTAGCACAGTGCATAATGTCTACTTCAATTAAATATACATATTTAATTGAATATATATTTATATACATATATATGTAAAAATTTGGTAACAGTTGGTTTATAGCAGAATTGTTCATAATAGCTTGAAACTGAAAATCAACCCAAATCTCCACCTAGAGCAGAATGAATAAATACATATTTGTATATCCATATATTTACTTATTGTAATACTATGACATAAATGAGAATGAATAGTTGCAGCTTCACACAACATGGACAAAATTTAAAAAAACATTTAAATAATTTTTTAATTATAGTTTATAAAATAGTATATGTTGTTTATGATTTGAGAAATGAATAGAGTGTTTATCCTTCAGATGGGGAAGAAGTACCTTGGAGGCTGTTAGTGGGCTTTATGGGATGCTGTCAATATTTTGGTTTTTGACTTGGGTTTTGGCTGCACAGCTGGGTTCAGTTTATAAAAAATCATTGGGCTCTACACTAATGATTTGTGTCTTTTTCTGTAAGCATGTTATATTTAAATCAGAAATTTATTTGAAAAAATACAGTGTGAACTGAAATGGCTTGTTTGTTCTCTCACTTAAATGACCTCTCACATGGACATGAGTTCCAAATGTCATTTGATTCGGCTTTCCTAAAGAATATCACCTACGCAGTTTACGTCTTATAGAACAAGTAATTTCTCTTTCATTGTCACATTGCTATCAATTATTTTTTTCATGTGGTTTTTATTCTATTTAAATAATAATTCATTTTTATAGACTGTCAAGATCGTTTCTAGTAACAAAACAAAGTGAAAAGACAGATGGCAAACAATAAAATTACTAAACAAGAAACAGGTGAGGAGGGAGAGTGGCTGCCTTATAAAGTGTCTCAAATATTTAGATTCTACTTTAACATGTTAATAGATAGGATTTCTACACATAAATCAATATTCCATTAAATATTGACACAGCTAAATCACTCTCATTATTTTGTGCTACACATTAAGAGTGTCTCTAACATATAATGGCTCTTCATTTATTCCCTAATGTGACTAGTGATGCATTTTTACCTTTTAAACCCATTTAGATTATAAGGTTCATTAGGGCAGAGATTTTCTGTGTGTGTGTGTGTGTGTGTGTGTGTGTGTGTGTGTGTGTGTGTGTTTCTATTTAGTTTACTTAGAACTTAACACTGTCTTATTTGACAAAAAATAGTGAACTGATTCTTAAATGCAGTAATTTTGATTTATTTAACCTTTTTACTAGATTTATGAGGCCAAATTTAATATATCTCAAGAATCAAAGAGAATTCAGTAGATTGAAAAATAGAAAACATGAGTGTTTGAGATTCAGTTTCATCATTTCTCTTCTTTCTGAAAATACTGCTCTTAATATGTGGCCCTATATATCTCTAATAGCCATCTTTCCTTATATACATATAGCTTTTTCAGCTACAGATAAACAATAGTTGCACAGATGAAGAGATAGGCAGTCGTTGAAGAGGTAATGGGAATTCCTAGTTTACTTCCTAGTGAAGTAGAAAGAATGATGGATCAATTAATCTGTTATTTATATTGACATTCTTGAAGATCTGATGCTCTAATTACATCCTGGTTATCTATGTATTTCTGGGGACCTGTTTTTTGTCTATGGGTATCTTTTATCCTTCTGCCCTCATTTTAATCTCTGTACATGTGTCCTCACATGTGGAGTAGAGCTGGCCTTCACGACAGTAGTTCCTTTTCTCTGTATTCTACAATACAGACATCCACTCCAAGAACTTCCCATAAACATTGTTTTCACTGTGCCACTTCTGAGTTAAAAATTCTCTAGAAATTCCTGATGCCTAATAATTCATCCTGCATATGAATAAATACAAAACGAATTAATTGCATAATTCAGTAATTAATTATATACTGCACTATCACATTATTTATTATTTCATGAAAACTAACCATGTTTTCCTGAAAGTACTACAATTTTTAAAAAAGAAGCAAATTACATATATTTATTCTATGTCTACTCACAGACACATTGTCCTGTATTAATCAGGTCTCCGTTGGTTGCCAGTAACAAAAATTTTATTCAAAGTGACTTAAGTAAAAAAGGAATTTAATGACTCATGTAATATACTCTCCTTCACACCCTGAATCACTCTTCTTTCTCAGTGTTTGCTTCATTCTCAAACAAGATTCTCTCTCCACACTGTGGCCTTTGGAAATTCTAAACTCTGTTTTCTCAGTTCAGCAACCTTAGAGGAAAGAGTGCTTGGTTCAAATACTATGACCTAGACTTGGGTCTTTGTTGTGTTTGGCTCAGGTACTGTGCCCATTGCTGTGTGTATCACTGTCCTTCGGAAGGGAGGATTCCTTCGTTGGTCAGCTATCCATACAATGTCCATCTCTGGTGCCATGAATAGAGACGAATTGTGTTTTGTACTTACTCAAAACAAATGTTCTTAGAATGTTTTTTATTTTCTTAAACACAAACAAGATGCCATTACTAAAAGCTTAGAGAAGATTTTTTTTTGGGGGGCCCACAAAAAAAAATAAATGTCCATGAAGGAGTCTATTCAATCTTTGGCCAAAAAAGTAATTCCTCATGTTGATATGAAATCTATCTTCAAGGTATTCTTACCTACTCTTAAATCCATGCAGAGTTCCTGAGTTGTCACTAATATTTAAAAATTATTTAATTCTCATTAATACCTACTATGCTCTTCACTAAAATGTCATGTTTCCTTCAATGATTCCCCAGGTTACAGAGTCTTGCTTTCATATCATTTTACCTGCTCGTTTCTGAATGTTCTCTTATGTATTTGTATCTCAATGAAAACTACTTTCGTAGTATCCGAAAAGGAATGTTCTGTGAGAAGTGAGACAAATAAAAAATATAGTGAAATTATCACCTCACAAAGTTTAGGTGTTCTGTTTCTCTTTTTTCATGTGGAAGGTCTTCAAATGAACAGATGTGTCATTGCCAAGAGCTCTGGCATTGGGACAGTAAAAATACAGAGGAATCTTGGATCATTGGTTCCATATTGATTAACTGACTCAGCTGTAGATTTGTCAGAACAAGACTTGAATCTATATGGCATATTTCTAATTGATAGTTGACGGCGGAAAAAAGGAAGTATAGTCACAACAATTTCAGTGCTTTAATCTCAGCCATGATATTGGATCCTGATGGACTTTTGGGTTTAGACAAGAACGCTGAACATTGACTGATAAAGATAGGAGGCTGGAACCAGCCATGTGAGCAGGAAGGAGAGCTAACAGTAACTAAACAGTTTGAAAGCTTCCATCACTAACAAATCTCAAGTCCACTCTCTTTTATCTGTACTATAGTAATGCCCTCTCCATTAGTCTTCTTGCTTTCATTTTTGTCCATTTCTCCTAGAGTCATGTTTTATGTTTTAAAATGTAAATAAAATAATGCGAATATCATACCAAGGTTTAACATTCTCAAATAGTTGCCTATTACTTTCTACTAAGAAAAATCCTTACCCTTGGCCATGAGTTCTTCCAGAATTCGGATCCCATCTATTTTTTATCTTCATCCCCATCTCTTGTTTATTCCAGTCTCTAAGCCTTCTTTTTGTCCTTCGGCTATCCCAAACTCACATACATATAAGAAAATTTTCACTTGCTGTGCATTTTGCCTAAAATGTTTTTCTTTTGTATTTTTATACATCTGACTATTTATCATTAATTAACTACCAACTAAAGTATTGCTTCATTACAGAGTACTTTCTAGACCACTGTATTCAAAATGGTCTAGAAAGTATTTACCTCCTACCAATTTATGCCATTATTTTGTTCCATTTAGTTCTTCAAGAACTGCTTCAAGACTAAAGAAAAATTATCTTTTTTATTGTCTTCTGGCTCTTGTTACTAAGACTGGAGACTATATATCTTGTGAGTTTGTTTTTAATGGTTGTCTGCTGACTCCAAAACAGTACCTGGACATAGCAGAGGCTTAATATATGTTTGTTTGGTAAATGAGTAAACAATAATTTTAAATGCAATGTAGTAAATTCCAATCCTAATAAAATTAGTCAAATTATAATAATTCTGTGGCGTTTAGTAAATAGTGACCTTGAACTATTGTTTTGCACCCTTCAGTTTTCTTAACTGTAAAACAGAGGTAATTGTTGTACCTGCTTCAAAGGGCTGTTACGTTAAAAACAATGTATGTCTAACTCTTAAAACTATAAATATAATAATATGCGGCCTCCCTAAGGAAGATCTCAGAACATATAAGATGCTACATTCATGCATATACATGAAGACCATACAGTACTTGAAGCTCTCTCCCATTTCTTGATATATTTACTGAATTATTATTTGTAAGGAAATTGACTGAGATGCTAATTTGTGCTCCAAACTTATATATACTAGGTTAGTAATTCACAGCCTCTATTTCTAAGTACTGTTTTGGGCCTGTGATGTAATCCTGCAGCTGAAAGACCACATAAATAGACACAAATGGGAAAGGCTAGGTCACATTTTAAACACTAAACCAAATTAACCAAGGTGAATAAATCAAGCCTTATCTCTATTATGATTAGATGCTATTAACGTCATTTAGGTCAAAATGTCTTAACAGTAGTCATGCCACTAATTTCCTGATATTAGTCATTACCTTTCATATTGAGTATTTGCATTCACTTGTAGTAGGATATGTTGGTTGAAGGAGCTGGGGATATTGTACTTGTTGCATCATTTGGAATGTGAGACAAGATAAACTGAAGGGCTGCACCTGCTGTGGAACCTTTAGTCATCACCGACTGCTAATTTGGTTTCAGTTTCACAGCTACATTTCTATTTGTGAATGTGTGAATACTAAAATTCAGCTAGGGACTTGGCAAGACTTACATAAGATGAGCTATGCATGACTTCTGATTTATTACCCAGATTATTGCATTTCCCTGATCTCAGTGTCCTAATCTGTAAAATAAAAAGGGTAAGATTTGATTCTTAGATCCTTCCTATCCAAGAGTCTCTGGATCTACTAAGAGATGTGGGAAAAGATGGGCTACAAGAATACTTGACAGACTGGTGACAGTAATGCTATATAAGGAATGCATTTAAATTTTCTTTTCTTTTTTTAATTTGGTACACATGTAATGTGAAATTATTACCGTAGTAGGGTTAGTTAACACCTCCCTCACCTTACGTAATTACTACTTCTCTTTATGGTGAGGGCATTTCAGATTTACTCTCTTAGCAACTTTCAAGTTTATAAAAGAGTATAGCTAAATATAGATCCCCAGGACTATTTATCACATAACTGGAAAGTTGTACCTTTGACCAACATCTCCCCATTTCCTCCAGCCCCAAGTGCTTGGCAACCACCATCCTATCTATTGTCTGTTTCTTTTAGTCTGGCTTTTTTAGATTCCACGTGTAAGATTCCATTTACAGTATTTGTTTTTTCTCTATCTGATTTACTTCCACTTAGCATAATGCTCTCAAATGCATCTATGTTGTTGCAAGTGGCAGGATAACAGACACACCACTTAGGTTGTTTCTATATCGTGGCTATTGTGAATAATGCTGTGATAAACATGGAAGCACAGATATCTCTTTGAGATCCTGATTCCATTTCTTATGGATATATACCCAGAGTAGGATTGCTGGATAGAACATAGTAGTTCTATTTTTAATTTTCTGAAAAATCTGCATACTCTTATTCATAATAGCTGTACTACTTTACGTTCTCACCTACAGTGCACAATTCCCTTTCTTCACCTCCTCGCCAACAGTTGTCTCTCATCTTTTTTGATGAGAGCTGTTCTACCAGGTATGAAGTTATATCTCCTCATAGTTTTGGTTTGATTTGTATTTTCTGATTAGTGATGCTGAGCATCCTTTCATGTACCTACTGGCATGTGTATGTCTTCTTTGGAAAAATGTCTTAATCAGTTCCTCTATTTTCAAAATCATATGATTCTGTGCTATTGAGTTGTATGTGTTCCTCATATATTTAGAATACTAACCTTTTACAAGATATAAGATTTGCAAATATTTTCTCTCATTCTGTTGGTTGCTTTTTCATTTTATTAATTGTTTTTTTTTTCCTATGTTGAAGCTTCTTAGTTTGGTATTAACTTTAGTTGCATGTGCTTTTGGTGTTATATCCAAAAAACATCGGAAAGACCAATGTCATGGGAATTTTTCTTATGTTTTCTTTTAGGAGTTTTGTAATTTCAGGCCTTATGTTTAAATCCTTAATTCATTTTGAGTTCATTTTTTATGGGGGTGCAAGATATGAGTTCAATTTCATTCTTTTGTTAGTGTAACTAATGAATCTATCTATTTGTTCTAACAGTCTTTTGTATAGAGTCATTAGGATTTCTATATGTAAGATCATGTCATCTGCAAACACAGACTTACTCCTTGTTTTCTTTCTGATTTGAATGTCTTTTCTGTCTTCTTAAATTTTTTGCCAAATTGCTCTGACTGAATAGGAATGAGAGTGAGCACCCTTTTTGGTTCCTGATCTTAGAGGAAAGTTTTTCGACCTTTTATTCTTGAGTATGATGTTCACTGTAGGTTTGTTGTATTTTGGCTTTATCATGTTGAGGTAAGTTCCTACACAGTTTGTTGAGAGTTTTGTTTTTTTAATCACAGATGTTTTATTTTGTCAAGTGCTTTTCCCCATTTATTGAGCTAATCATATGATTTTTATCTTGTGGTGTGGATCATATATATTGATTTGTGTATGTTGAGTCATCCTCGTATTCCAGGAATAAATGTCCTGTTTGCATTTCTGATTTTGTTTATTTGAGCCTTCTGTCCTCTTCTAGGTGTAAAGTTAGGTTGTTCATTTGAGATATTTTGTTTTCCTTACTGCAGGCTATAAACTTCTCTCTTAGAATTGATTTTGCTGCATCCCATAACTTTTGATATGTTTCCATTTCTATTTGTTTCATGCTATTTTTTTAATTTCTATTTTGATTTCTTCTTTGACCCATTGGTTGTTCAAGAATTTTTTATTTAACTTCTACATGGTTGTGTATTTTGCAGTTTTCTTCCTGTTACTGATTTCTAGTTTCATACCATTGTGGTTAGAAAAGAAAATTGGCATGATCTCATGTTATAGTTATTTTTAATACTTTTGATTTTAACCTTATACTAGAGTTTAGTTACCTATACCCTACTATATTGCAGTGTTAAAAAATAAAAGACTATATATATGCCTTCACAAGTGTGCTTTATATTTTCATAGGTTTGCATAATATGAATTAGCATCCTTTCTTTTCAGCTTGAAGAATTCCTTTTACCATTTTTGTAAGTCACATGTAGTGGTGACGGACTCCCTCAACTTTTCTTTGTCTAAGATAATCTGTATTTCTCCTTCATTTCTGAAGGACAACTTAGCTGGATAGGGTATTCTTGATTGGTAGGGATTTTTTGTTGTTCTTCTTTCAGCACTTGGAGTATATCATCTTACTCTTTACTGGACTATAATGTTCCTGCTTAGAAAAATGCTTAAAGATTTATGGGGATTCCTTCAGAAGTTACAAGTTTATTTTCTCTTGTTGATTTTAAGATTTTCTTTGTCTTTGATTTTTGATAGTGTTATTATAATGTGTCTTGGAGAAGATCACTTGGAGAAGTTGAATTTGTTGGTGACCTATGAGCTTCCTGAATTTGGAGATTCAAATATCTCCCTAGATTTAGAAGGTTTTTATTCATTTTTGTGTATGCTATTTTTTTGTTTTGTTTTTATGTATTCCATGGGTCACATAGGCTTTCTTCACTCTTTATTCTTGCTTCTTTTTCTCTTCTGATTGGATAATTTCAAAGGTCCTGTCTTCTAATTCACAGATTCTTTCTTCTGCTTGATTAATTCTCTTATTCATGCTCTTTATTGAATTTTTAATTTTATTTATTGTATTCTTCAACTTCAGAATTTTTGTTTTCTTTTAATGGTTTCTGTCACTTTTTTAAACTTCTCATTTTTTTTTCATGTATTTTTTCTTGATTTCATCAGGCTGTCTTTCTGTGTTTTCCCGTAGCTCATTGGGATTTCTTAAACTGCTATTTTGAATTCTTTATCTGCTAAATCACAAATCTCCATATCTTGGGGGTTGATTACAGGGTGATTATTTTGATCCCATTATATTGTCATTTTTTTCTAGATTGTTCATGTTCCTTCAAGGCTTGCATTGCCGTCTTTATGTTTCAAGTAGCAGTTACCTCTCCTAAAACGTACTAAATGACTTTGGTAAAGAAATACTTTCATCAACCCTGCTAGGGGTTCTGAGGCTTTCTCAGACCTTCTTTGGTTATGCCTACTCCATGCTTCTTGCTCCCCCTTGTGGTAGAATTCTTAAGCTTATATGCCTTCTCTTGATCCTGCATCATACCAAGAAAAATGCTGACAGCTTCCTTTTTACTTTTCCAAGGGTGGAGTAATGCTCTAGTGTGTTCTCTCCCAGGCTTGCTTTCTGTGCATGCTCATTAACTGTCTGCCAAAGTTCACTCTCACTACCACTGGGAGTACACACAAGGATCCAGCCACGGGGTAGGGTGGGAATGTGTGGGTGAGATGCATAGAGTACTGGGAGTACCCATGGGCCAGTTGGCAGGTCTGCATGCAAGGCACCCCCAATGGTTCATGGGTGGGCTTCTTGATTAAATCTGTAAGGAAATTAGTAAAATCTTTGTCCCTTTAATGCCCTCTAAGTATCCTGTCAGTCTTCCAGCATCTTCTTATTCACTCCCCCCATGGCCTTTCCCAGGCATCAGCTCATGACTCAGTATTCTAAATAGGGTGAGAGATAAATGGGCCTTTTTGGAAGCATTCTGCATAGCTGGGAAAGCTGGGTACTCATTCACATGCTTTCACTTTCCTCCTTGGGAGAAATCACAGGTTGGGAAGGTCTCTTGGCATTGAGTTTTGGGCCTTATGAGAGGCGTGATGCAGGTAAAGTCAAACTGTTTCTTTTACTCTTCCCTTCCATCCAAACTCATCTTTATCCTCCAACATTGTACCAGAACCTCTTCACTGGAAGCTTGGACTGCCACAAAGCCTCTCTCAGCTATAAGTGATTGTCTAAAATAGTATTTTCCAGGGGATCCCAAATTGTGGCCAAAAGAGCTTGAAACTGATTCATAGGCCAATGAATGGTCTATAGTCAGGATTGAGGTTGGTAGGCCTATTACCCAATGCACGTATGGGAAAGACTCCTCCTGAGTCCATTAACTTGTGGTACTGGATCCCACAAGTCCCACAATGGAACATTTGTTCATGGGTGGATGCCAAATTGTTGTTGTGGAGAGCAGAATATGAGCAAGGATGTTGGACATGGTTTTGAGAGGCTCATCAATTACTGATTGGGGTGTAGGCACTGATTGAGGTGTAGGAATTTTGGAAAGAAATTATGAATACTTCAGAATTCTTTAGACTTCAAAAAGAAAAAAAACCCTAGCTCCAACTGGCATAATAAAAAATGAGGGAGAAGATTACTAGATGTTACTCATCACATCCATGTTGGATTATTGCTCAGTCTGTCCTCTCATTTTGATTTATATTGTTTTATTTCCTGCAGTGTCACGTATTTACTTAGTATGTATCATTCATTTGGTACATGGCTCATGGCCATTCTTGAGCATTACTCTAGGCAGGGGACATGATATTCTGACTGGATAGACCTGAGTTATGAGCTTATATCTGGGTGATGGAATAATGCATTCAATCCTTCTCCCTGCAGGAATTTATTTAACAAATATTTATTGTACACCAACCATTTATCAAGTATAGTCCTGGGTGCTGAACTCTAACAATGAACAAATCCATCTTTCTTGTTAAGTGACTCACACCTCACTAGATACAGAGAAAATAAACAAATATAAATATGTTGGATGATAAAAAAGTGTTACTAAACAAAGAGAGAGTCTAATGAGGTAGAAAAGATTTTATTTGTGTTAGATAGCCTATTTAATATAGTATTTCCTGAAAAAGAAACATTTGAACAAAGATGTTAATTATGTGAAGAAATAGCCATGTGCTTATGGGGAGGAGAGCATCCCAGAAAGTAGGAACGATAAGTGCAAAGGCCCTGAGGTGGCAGTGTGCTTGGCAAGTTTAAAGAACTTGGAGGAGTCCACTGTGGCTGGATTGAAGCAAGTGGATCAGAATGAGAAAACGTGAGTTCAGAAAGGTACTCAGACAAGGTTTTGTAAGTCCTCTAGGTTATTTTAAGGGCTTTAAGTTAGTGAACTGGGAGATTTTAGAGCAGGGACTGTTAACAGCTGAAGCTTTTAGACTGAAACTGGAATAAAAGTGGTAAGCCAAAGAAGAATTCAGGTACTAAGAGAGGAAGATTGAATTTGGGAAAGAAAAAGAAAACTATAAAACAACTTTTGATGCACTAATATATATGAATTTATTCTTAACCACATGTGGCATTTAAAAAATGGGGATTCCAACTTAATTTAATAAAGCCACTTAAAAACTGATAACTCCCAAATAGGTTAGTTGAATTAGTTATGCAGCCTATAGTTACCTTTTCTATCTGTTGAAATCAAACTCTTTCTGAATTTTTCAATATCTATTATAGCTCAATTGTTCTGGAGTTTATAAGGCTTCTCCCCAAAATTTTTTCATTTTGAAAGATTGAATTATTTTAAATATAATTTTGCCTGTTCAGAATTCTTTCCTATCTCCCTCTGGGAATACTTCTACTTCGTATAGTTTTTGAGGGCTTTCAATGAAGGCACTATACCATAATCCCCATTTCTTCTACTTGTTAACACTACCGTACCATGTCTTGCTGGATTTTGTTAGAGCTAAGCATAAGCCTAAGGAAGATTTTTCCATCTTCAAATTTGTGTTGGAGCTGGAAAAAAAACTAGCATTTGAATTTTAAGTTTATAGAATATTGTCTTAGAATATTGTCTATATTATAATGCAGAAATCCAGTCTATGATATGGTGGGGGCAGATAATTAGGCCAACATATAAAAGATGTAGAACTGAGAAATTAAGAGGGGGAAAAAGAGAAGGCAGCCAACACGATGACAACACTGATGCCCTAGGTCTAACTGAATATGAAGATAATGTTCCCTTGAACTTTTGGTTATTTGAGACAATACACTTTCTTTCCTATGATTTAAGTTGTCTTAGTTAGATTTCTAAGTTTCAACAGAAGAATTCTTGACTATTACAGGGCAACAGAACACAAACTGAGGAATTCATTGGAGATAGTTTCTAAAGGTGATTTTCAGCAGATAAATACCGTTTATTCAGGAAGGGAAATCAGATGATAAATTCTGTGCATTTACTCTATCTATGTATCCCCATTGCCTATACAAAAAGCTATAAAAGGTTCTCAAAATTTTTTTTTAATAACTGAATTAATGCAGTCCAACATTCCATTTTATACTTTTGGAAACTAAGGCCCAGAAAGTGGAATAATTAGCCCAATGTAACACTCCTTAGAGGTAAAATAGTGATGAGATTTCAAATTTTTGGTTATTTTCTTATTCTCCTTTTATAGGTACCTCTCCTCACCAGGGTTAACACACAAAAAAAAAGTATCTAAGGTTCTGTTTTTTTAACTCTAAAATATTTATTTTAATTATGAAATATTCTGAGACCATTTTGATCTTCCATCTATGTTCTACCAAATATGCAGATATTTCCAAATGCTAAATGAATAACTAATACATTGAAGAAAATTAGGATTATGTGTTTAATCATCTCTTATGACCTATTTCAATTAATTTAGCAATGGACACAATCTCAAAAGACTAATTAAAATTTTAGTAACTCCTTTTTTTCATTACTTACTTACTTGTCATAGTGCTAGAACTTTCCCTAAACTTCAATAGTCTTTATATTCTAATAAGGTTTTGAGACCAAAATGAATATTTTACCTTGTTTAATTTTTTTTTTTTTTTACTATCAGGTTTTTAATGACTTGAAAAGAGTCTGTCTTTATTGTCTTTCCTACACATTTTGAATTACTGAAATGGCCTCTGAGCTGAATAGAAAACTCCCATTTTCAGTCAGAGGAATGTTACTACCCCACAAAATAAATGTTAAAATGTGCATATCTTTTTCATGACTATTTGTCATACTTGGAAATGTTGAAGGACCCATAAACCTTGGTGACTGAGGTTGTTATTCTTAACACAGAGTTAGAATGTTGTAAACATGAAATTTTATACAATAATGGAGGTGAAATTGGAACCAACTGGTGGTGGAAGCTTACAGATTGGCTTGCATACCTTGCTTTAGCAGGACGCAGAAGTACCAATTCCAAGAATTTCATAAAAAGGAAGAAAGGAAAATATATGTGAAAATAAATATAAACTGCTATAAACCAGAACCTACAAATCAAGAAACATAATATCAAAGTAGAATCTGATTGGATTGGCAAATTTACAATCTGCCTCAGTATTAAATAACATTCTCAGCTTGTGACCCAGTCCAACTCAGTGGCAAACTTTAGTTTGACCTTTCAAGATCCTGGCTTGTTATGATTTATCTTCCAGTCATAGACTTGTGAGCATAGAAGTACTTCATAAGGGAGTCTAGTTCATTTCTGTTTCCTGGCAAAACTTCATCAGAACAATCCTGAGCATAAGGGACAGCTAACCTCTTCTATTTCTTGTAAGAATTAGATTTCAATTCCCTAAACCCTTGCATTCTGGAGAAGGAAGTTCACTTCCAGTAAAATTCTCATGTGTTTTTTATTCAAATTTGCTTATAGTTTTTTTTTTGTTGTTATTGTTGGTTGTTGGTTGAAATTAATAACAGTTGATAACTATACTATTTGTAGTACTTTCTCAAAGACCTGAAGAACAGTGATTTTTCAGATTTTTTAATTCTAATACATCATTAAAGCTATATCAATTAATATTATATCTACAGCAAATTACAACAAACATACCAGCTTAAAATATAAATTTATTATCTTACAGTTCTGTACGTGAGAAATTTGTGTGGGTCTCACCATACTAAAGTCATGGTGTTAGCAAGGCTGCATTCCTTTCTGGGGTCTCTAACAGTGAATCTGTTTCCTTGCACTTTTCAGCTTCTAAAAACCATTCACATTCCTTAGTTTATGGCCCCATTCTTTGATCCTGAAAGCCACCAAGGACAAGTCGAGCCTTTCTCATGTCACAGCACTCTGACCCTGACTTTTCTACAGTTAAGGACCTTGGTGAGAACCATAGTGACATCCAGAAAATTCAGGATAATCTCTCTTATTTTAAGGTCACGGATTAGCAAACTTTATTCCTCCATGAGCGAACTTAAGTCCCCTTTGTTATGTAAAATAAGTGTGTTCACATTTTCTAAGGTTAAGGATATTGGGAGGGATATTATTCTTCCTAAGACTATTGATGACTTTGAAAATATCTATTCCTCTTCTCTATTCTTGTAGTACTACAGATAAACTTACCCATAAACACATATGCACAAACAACTTTAAGTTAAAAAAATGATAAGACAAGGTATAAATATTCCTCATTAATTTATTTAGTCAATTTCAGAACATCAGTGTTCCCACTCAACAAGAGATGATGGAAAGGAACATAAGACCAAGGATTGAAAGCAGTGAGAATCCCGCTGGGATGCTACAGAGGGACTCCCAGTCATGTCATCATCTCAGAACTTTCCCACAAGTAAGTTTTCACAAGACAGTAAGAAAGATAACATAATATGTTTTGAATACTAAGCAAGTTTGGTATTCAAAATTCCAATCTCTCATGGCTTTTGAAACTTCCCAAAGTTCTCCATCGTTCTCATAAGTATAAATGCTCCAAAATGAAAAATTCTACAAAAATTACTCTGAAAAATATTTCATTCTCAAGAAACTTTATTTTCCAAAATTCGCTATTTTTAAATGTACTAAAAAAGTAATAGTAACATTAATATGAAAAAATGAGTTCCATTAAAGTCCCCAAGGATTATTGGCATAGGGTGAGTTTCCCTTGGCTGTAGTTGTCACTTCCTGCCCTCCAGAAATAAGACACCCAAACATTACCCTCAGCATTTCTCTTAATATCCATCTGCCAAATATAATACCCTGTAAATCAGAGATGCTGGCTGCTATAGAATATTGACATAATAAGGTGTACTGCTCGTAGAGATCTATTTATATGGGTAGGGGGTAATTTTCTAAGACAAAGATGGCCACCAACACAATATTTAAAATGCCAACTGTCTGGCACTGTCCTTTTAGATTCCAAAGTGTAGCAACAAGATGAGACTCTTAGTTTGACTAACTTTGGTCCTATTGTTCACTTTTATTATTTAATTTTGCCTTAGCTTCTAATAAACATCCGTGAGTTAAATTTAATATCACTTCAAAACACAAATACTTTTCCATTAGCTTCTCCACGGAAATACCATGAAGCAAAAAGTGTTGTGTGAAGTTGGGTTTGTTAGTACATTCTAGGCTGTGCTGACATATCAACCCCAAAATCTTAGTGACTTAAAACTACAAAGATGTATTTCTTGCTCAAGCTGAGACTCCCACGATCATCATGATCATCAAACCAGGGTTTCGCCATTCGCATGTGAGTCTCTCTCCATGACTATATGAAAGAGAAAAAGAGCGCTGGGGGAATTATACCAGCAATTAAACATTTTCACCTATGAGTGACCCATGCTATTTCTGGTCACAATTTCTTGACCAAAACCAGTTGCATAGTGATTCCTAATGACAAAATAAAAAAGAATAATCCTTCCAGACACCTGAGAAGAGTGTAGAAATGCATATGTGTGATCACTAGCTGCTGAGGACAAATAAAAATTATTTACACTTCAGTTTCTTTAAATTTTATCTTATATATATATTAGTATCTGTATGTTGAAGACAAAGTTTTAGTAAGCCTACAGGATATATTTTTTCTCAAAAAGTCGTAAACCACTCCTATGTGCTCTGCAGGAAGTGTAGCTCAATGTCATTCATCACCAGTAAAAAAAAAATGCTCTTGATTTAGGGAGGTAAAAATTGTCTATTCAATTCCCATTCAGTCTGTCAAAATAACAACTGGCAGTGACAAGGATATATATAAAGTGATTCCTCCAAATTCATGACCCTAGTAGCCAGTATGGGCAAACAAACGTAACCTTGTGCTGAATACTATCTTTCACAAAAACTATAAAAAATTTGAGCTTTCCAGAGAGGCTTTATGTTAAAATCCAAATCTGTGTTATCTGTGCCATAAACATAATTTATATTAAAACATTTTGTATGAAACATTTCTTACATTTAGGCTTTGGGTAAAGGACCTCAAACCCCATCATTATTTTATAATAGAAGTAATTTTTTTTCTAATATGAAACATAAATGCCTCATTAGGAAGGTTAATTAAACTAATTGATTTTTTGTTTGTTTGTTTCCAGAGACCACTTCCCTAAACTGCCACTTAGAGAGTACAGTAAGTACTCACTTAACATGGTTGATGGGTTCTTGAAATTTCCAGCAAAATGATAATATAACAAAACCAGTTTAAACACAGGCAAATTGATATAAACAAGAGTTAGTTCCTACAGCATCTCATCAACGTTCTAAAGAGATGACATTGGATAAAATGACATGATCCAAGGACTTGCTTTACAATGTCATACATGTAGTATTGCTCAGGACAACAGACTATTTATGCCCTGAGTTCCTCTGACTTTAGAATACCCTAGATAATATATTCTTCTTCCTCTTGACATGAATTTTTTCCATTTTTTTTAAAGATCATGTCCTGTGTTCTATCTCCTGGGCCTGTATTCAAATTATAGAATATTGAGCTTACTCCCTTTGGCTTTGCTTTCATGCTGTAGGGGATTTGATGAAATAAACCTGGGCATCAGGGAGCATTTTCCTAGAGAACAGGCAGAGAAACCTCTACTAACACTGTGCTCTTATATTATTTCATTTTTACCCCATCCAGTGTCTATTTTCTCCTAGCTCAATTCATGTATGTAGAGTAATAGGGTTACACCCATGCTCTCTAGCTAGCCGCCATTTCTCTCCTTACTTCACCTCACTGATTATTACCTCTCCTGAATTATATTATTTTGTGTTTTTCCTAATATGAGGTAGAAATCAGGACTTAGAAAAACACTACCAGAGTTCCGCCTCTTGGTGACACTTTGCCATCTGATTTAAAAAACTATAATAACTAAGTTATACCTATTACACTACTACAGAAGGCTTATTCCTGGTGCCATGCATGTTTTGTAAACATTTTCAATCATCCTTGCTATAAAAAAAAATGAGGACTTACGGTAATAAAACAGTTATTTGTCTCCTTAAGTGCTTGTCCATAATTTAGTTTAATGATGCTACACTTTCTTGTAGTCTCTCTAGGCCTGGAGGGGCCATTTGTATTGATTTAGCCATTCTCTTTGTCTCAGTAACAAACAGCCACATAAAACACAGACTGGAAAAAGGAACTTTCCTAAAGTGGAAAATCACATTTATCAGTGCAATAGATACTTTTGATTCTGGGTTACATCTAGGAAAGCATTTCAATTCTTTAAGTATAAATCTTGAGCATGCTAAAGATAAGGGAGCAACTTTTACGATGGCTAATTTCACCTTTTTAGAATCATCAAAAAAAATAATCAATTGGTAATAAAGCTTGTCGAGTTATTTTTCCCCTGCAGTCTAGGTTTGTTCAAAGTATTATATCATTTTTTGGTTAATACATAGGAGAGCAGATAAAAAGCCAGATCGACAGAAGACAAAGCAAAGAAGCTGATAAAAGAAGACAATAAATTAGCTAATAGGAAACTGCAGATTGTACCTCGTGGTTTCTAGTGTAATAATTCTTGAAAAAAATATTATTTTAGTATTTTAACATAAAACAAAGTGATGGTTTTGGGTGTTGATGTTAATTATGATATTTATCGAGATTATTACATTTTTCTGAGTATGCCCCATCTTTAACCTAGTTAACTATATAACTCAAATCCAGAAGAACTGAAATTTGAAATCACAGAGAACCTGTCATTTAAGGT
Organism: Macroglossus sobrinus; assembly: GCA_004027375.1. Classification (NCBI taxonomy): domain Eukaryota; kingdom Metazoa; phylum Chordata; class Mammalia; order Chiroptera; family Pteropodidae; genus Macroglossus; species Macroglossus sobrinus. The sequence continues at coordinate 68,361 of PVKZ01002653.1, read as the reverse complement.
ACTCAAGCACTTCATTGCAACTTATTACCCATGACAGGTTTTTCATTACATTTTTAAGGGGTTGAAATATTAAAGCATTCATTTGGATCCAAGTATCTAGTTGGAAAATGAATCCAACTATCAATCATGAATAATCGCCATAAGACTATTGCACTGCAAGGAGAGGATGGGGATCAGAAAGGAATATTCTGCCAAAATTTATTGTACATAATGCTTGTGTATTATATATGGAAATGGCAAGCATGCGTGAAGGAAGAAAAATCACCTAATGCATATTTGCAAATAGCCAGAGAAACATTTTAGGTCATTTCAAATCATTAAAACCAGTAGCCATGTCTTTAATTAAGAACATTGAATTCGACAATCATTCATGATATGTCTGTTATATACCAAGAACTATAACAGGGACACTGAAATTAATAAAATGTGGCAACTTCACTCTGTAAGCCCAATGTCTATTGATAAGACAGAGGCACAATGAGTACTCAATACTCTTGCCCAAGTGAGAAATGACAAAACTCCCCTTTAGTTAACCAAATCAACATTCTGTGTGTCTCACCAAGACAGTCAGATGGTTTCTCTTGCCATCATCCTGATTCCTTAAAAGAGCATTCTGAAGCCTCTGAACACCTTCCCAAAAGTGGTTTCCAAAAACCCTTTTTACATTAGCAGCAAATGTAGATAAAGTGGCAAACAAGAGTCCTTCTAAACATAGTTCATTTTGATGTATACATTCTGTTAAGTCAATTTTTTAAAAAATCACCAGCTCTATTCTTAGAAAAAGAACACTAAAAAATTAATAAGTAGATCTGGTTCATATTTTTATTCTAATAATAATTGTTTCCCATAAAATACTGAGAATACTTCCTAACTCATTTCCTCTTTTATAGCGTTTTGTCAGTGTCCACATAATTGAACGTGAACTTTCATAATACCTTGTCAAAAAAAAAAATTTCCACCAAGTTGTATTATCATGTTACTCTACTCTCGTCTGCCTCCACATACACATAGGTTCTGCAACAGGTTACACTGAGTATTTAGAGATGAGCTGAGAGTTAACATTAAATGTCTAAGCATTTGGCCTGATCTATACAGAGACATAAAAATAATTCTGTGGGCATTCACAATATTCCAAGTCTGGACCAACCACTCTCCTCTTGCCTTTTCTTTTCCGTAAGTTGGTTTTACGCTGTCTTCCTTCAGACTCAGTGTTACGTGGTAGAAGACATTGTGTTTTCTCATCTTCTCAGCATTTTAAGTATCTTGCATGGAATCTGACATCTAAGGGTCACTTGAATAGTTGTTGACAGAATAAAGGTATATTCTTTCAAACTGTTAGCAAGACTTCAGTATAAAACTTCATTTGGAAACTAGGATAGAGATGAGAGAAAAATCAAAGTTTAACAATGACTTTAAGATCCTAACCCTGTGTTACCTAATCTATTTTCTTTCCATGAACTCAGGAATCATAGACCATTTACTGAAGTTCAGCTGTTTGGGGGAAAATAAACACAGTGATATCGCACTAATATGATTAAAGGAACGGGCTCCACTTCACAACTGACCTTTCTGAATGTGGCATAACATCAGGGGGATGTAAAAACAAGTTGCCTTGGGCATGTTAGCATTTTTTCTTTAAAAGTGCAGATACCATGTTTTTACTATACTTTTTCTATGTTAAGATAAGCAAATACTTACCATTGTGTTATGGTATTCAGTATGGTAGCATGCTGTATAGGTCTGTAGCCTAGGAGCAAAAGATGATACCATATAGCCTAGGTGTGCAGTAGGCTGGACCATCTCGGCTTATGTAAGTCTCTCTGTGATGCTCACACGATGACAAAATCACCACATTTCTAAGGCACATATCTCAGACTGCATCCCCATCATTAAGTGTGAATAACTGTATAAAAGAATTTTATGAATGAATTTTATGGAACCTGTAAAGAGATATGCCAAAACACTGCACAATCAAGATGCTAAGATTTAATTCCCAAGGTCGTTTTGCTTTTGGCTTCATGAATAGTACATGTTCAAGTACATGAACATTTCAACCACTTTGACTAACTTGACTGTCAACAACTCCTTCTGAAACTTTGCTTTCACTAGTTTGGCTATTTAATTGCACAAACCTCTTCAGTCAGTCCAAATGGTTGAGCCATCTATCCATTTTAACCTTGACACAGTCCTACAATTCTGTATTTAAGAAGACTTGCATACTTGGTAATATACTCCTATGAAGAATATACTTAAAATTCAAAGGAACTATGCATTTAGTATTCAAAAGTATCCCAAATCATTTATTTGAACACAAAATCTCCCTACATGATGGAAATAAGTAAGAATAGAGATCAACTGTGCATTTTTTCCCTCTCAAATAAAATTATACAGTAAAATACCTCTTTTAGAATTATATATTGAAGGGCTGTGCCTAGTAGTCTGGATGACCTCCACCCAGGGCTCCTTGCTTAGAATCAAAGTGGGGTTAGGAGTCTGCTAAAAGAGAAAAGGGTCATTTATTTGCTGGCATAAACATATATTTATTTAGTGTGTTTGTGCATAGACTGTGTCTGCCCCCACCTCCAAAGAGAAGATCAAACACAACAGATTGCATGCTGTACAAAAACCACACACATCTAAATCCATTTTTACTAGCGGTAGGTTAAATTTACTTTGCCTTAATGTGTAACGCATTATCTGATTCATTTCAGTAACTAATCCATCCAAACAGTCTTCGTATCAGATTTATAGGAATAGTGAGGAAATACTTCGGATGAATTAATTTAAATGCAATGTTGAAGAAAAAGCGACCTTTGTGTAAAATCCAGATTTTATGAATGTGTTTTGTTTCATGGGAGCAGAAATATCAGTGATAAATATAACGTTAGCATAAGGAGTCACACCGAACATTAAAAGCTTTAACAGGAAAGAGCACTTGAAATAATTTAATGCTGATACACAGCACTGCAGGCAAGTTGTTGGCAATTTGTGATAAACCACAAATTTTAAAAGACTCACAGAAATCCTTCTAAACGTGTATTATGCTGGAGTTGTGGTGAGTTCATGGGGGTTCTCAGAAGAGTATTTTCAGAGGTGGACATTTTGCTATGGTTAACAAGAAAGTCTTTCAGTAAACAGCGGGAAGTGTGCACACTTTAACAGTGTTTTGATTCTAGATGGTTGCAAACCAAGCCAGGTACAGCTCAGTCCAGCAAGATTCTGATTCTTGATCATGTCAGACTAGCACATGGAGGGATGCTTTTTAGAACCAGGATGGGGAAGGTGAATTTTAGTAATAAATACATATATAAATATTTTTAAGTGCTGGGTATAATTAAGTTGGTTATTTTTTTTCTCACCATTCTTGTTCTTATGCATTCTTTTAGTGCCTACCCTGAACGGACACAAGACATTTTGATTACACGTCGGTTCATATGAAAAACAATTCTTAAAATAATCCAGTTACCTAGAAAAATTAAAAATGTACATACTAGTAAATATCTTTAGAAGTATGCATTGGTCCCCATACAAACCCGAATACTATATCTGAGCCTTGGATTATTAGATAAGTGGTTAAGAATGGTCCTTTTAAAATCCGATGACATAGCAAAGCTTTCTAAAATATATAGAAGTTTAATTGCATTTAGGACAACACAGAAAAGAACCGTTTGTGGCACCTAGAAAAAATTAGTAAAGGTATAATAATTGTGTGTGTGTGTGTGTGTGTGTGTGTGTGTGTGTGTGTGTGTGTAAGATAAGATGAAATTAATTGCACTGGGACTTTGATGTGTTTGAACTTGTGTCTCTTCTTGCAACAGTGGCAAAACTGACATTTTCTCTGGGTCCATGTTTGACAATATGGAAAATATGTGATTTGCTGGAATTCTGGGAAAGCTGGGGTAAAAGAGACAGCCAGTTGGCATTGATCCCTTGTAGGAGAGAAGGAAACAGATTTTTTTTAAATATATATATATATAAATAACCATTGTTTCCAGAGGAGGATATAAAACAATGAGTCTTCTCCTTTTCCAGTCCAGGAGGCAGTAGAATAGGACTACAAACATCGGGACCTAGCACAAGGCTTCGAAAGAGAGGAACTTCAGTTGTCAGAGAGATGTTGGAAGGAACTGAACAGTCTAATGGAGTTTTCGTTCAGTGTTTTGCTATGTTGGCAGCATACTCTTTGATCACCTCTTCATAAGACAAATTTGAAATATTTTTTTAAAAAAATGTAGAAAAAATCTATTAATGGACCATCGAATTTTATTTTTATTTTTACTTATTAATGCTATATAAATTTAAAAATTGTTATTAGATTTGCATGGACCTCTGTCAAGTTTCATTCTTAGCTGTAAGAATTCAGGGATTTTCAAGTTTGCCTCTGCAGTGTCCAATGTTAATTAGTTTTGTCTTGTTATAATTATTGTTTGTCCATGGCAGAAAGACTCACAGAATATTTCCTCTATTTTTGTATAAAATAAGCAAGAAGTTTAAGTTCTCTTCCAGTATTTACATATGATGCACTTCTCTTCATTAATTAGGTTACCAAAAATTCCAAGAAACAATTAACTAATTCTATTAAAAACGTATCTCTCCCTTTTTATGAATAGTATGCTTTTGGTTTAGTATGTTTTGGCTACAATTGATTTTCAATATGAGAATCATTTTTTATTTCATTGCTCATTTTATCATGTTTTTTCTTATTTCATTAACTTTTATCTAAATTTTCTTTCAACTTTTTAATCCGTATATTTAAATTTAAAGATGACACACATCAGTCATATTCAAGCTAAATCTCTGTACTTTCTCCATAAATTTTTCTTAAACATCTTTCCAAATTGGAAATAAAATGATATATCCAACCTTTATTAATATTTCATTTTCATTAAAATTATGTTATGGATTTTTAACTGAATATGCTGCTTTACTTAGAATATTCCTAAAAAGGGAAAACTTTGCTCTCAACCAGGCTTTGATGAGAAACAAATTCTTCACTTATAATTTTGCAATTGTGATTTCGTGGTGTATTTTCCACCCACTAGCTTCCAGCTCCATACATTGTATTTTGCCCAGTTTTTAACTTTTTAAAATTTAATTCAATTTAACTTTTTATTAAATTCATTGCAGTGACATTAATTAATACAATTATATAGGTTTCAGGTGTACAATTCAATGACACATCGTCTGTATATTGATTGCATTGTGTATTCACCACCCAAAGTCAAATACATTTTAAAACCACTTTTCCTTCTTCTCTTCTCACATATTTCCAGTATTGGACTCTATCATTCCATTCATAATGCAGAACAGCCCTGGCTGGACACGTTTGCATTACATCAGCCAGGTGTGTGGGCCAGGCAAACAATACTATTCCCAGTAGCTATTCCCAGCCAGTGCACAGAAGTTACTGGGTACCACATAAAAATACTTACTATGCAGAAATTAAAAGTATCTCTAACTCTACTTCCCCTTAGCTCATCTTCAAAATACCATGACCAAACAAAAAAAACAAACAAATAAAAAAACAGGGAATTTAGAGTGGAAAATGAAAGTTGTCATAATTCAATATGGGCAAAATATATTACTTTTGCAAAAAAAGTTATGTAAAATAATTAACCTAAAATTATGTAGACATAAACTATGTGAATACAGAGCTAGGACTTCTCCTAAAGCTCTGGAAAAAAACCATGCCCATGAGGGACACTGAAGCTCATTCTTTATTTATTTCACCATAAACTTGACCGTGGAAGGCAGAATTCTAAGATGGTCCCTCCAGGATTCCCAGCCACCTTCTCCCAGTTGATAAGAACACTAACACAGGTGCAGGAGTGAGAGGATTTTTCAGATGTAAGTAAAGTCTTAAATCAATAAACCTTAAGATAGGGAGATGATGTGGGTATGTATGACCTCATTACACAGGTTCTTTAAAAGCAGAGAGTTTTCTCTGGCAGGTCACAGAAGAGGAAGTCAGAGAGATAGGTACTGGCTGGACTGGAAGAAAGCAAACATCGATTGTAAACTACCTGTGGGGCATGTGGCAGGGAACTCTAAGCAGCCTCTAGTTGCTGGGAGATATCTCTGGCTCTCAGGTAGAAGAAAAATAGAATCTCCAAGTTATAGTTTTAGTGAAATAAATTATGCTAACGTTGACCTTGGACCCTGAGTCTGGATGAGGCTGCAGTACCAGTTGCCACCTTCACTTCATCTCGGTGGGATCTTGAGTAGAGATTCCAGCATAGAATGCCCACAATTAGACCTATAGGCACTGAAGGATGATAAATTCATGTTATTTTAAGCTGTCACGTTTGTGGTAATTTGTCACACAACAACAAAAAGCTATTAAAATATCTCTCTTCGTAGGAGTTAGGTAGAGGAGGTAGATTATAAATTGGGGGTATCCAAAGTCATACAAGCAGAACCAAGGTGGGAGAGAGGATGCACAGCAAAATGAGACAGCGAGGGTTTCATTCACCACAAAGACATTTGGTGCAGGGAACACTGAAGGGTCCAGAAGGAGAATCGGGGTGGGTAGAAGACTGGATGCACTTTCTCAGAAATGCAGGAGCAACTGAAGGGTCACAAGTCAGTACTGCTGGCTTCCAGAAGGGAGAGAATGGCTTACATTCAGAAGGTAAAAGGGTCTCTTTGGACACGGGCAAAGTGAAAGTTTGAAGGGTACAAAAATAGCAAACAAGTCAAAAGTAAGTGGATTTTCTGTATAATTTGCACACAGACCTTTCAGCTTTCCCCTACAAAATCTTTCTAATACCCATATTGCTTGAAGGTGATTTTTCTGTAAGTGGATGCTTCATGGGGAGAGTGAAAAAGACTGAATTTGGTTTCTTGCTTGGATGAGGCCAGTTCACAGCGATGTGGGAAGCTCATTCAATGGGGAAGAACTGATCTTGGATGAGGGTGCTCGAGGTGTTAGCTAACTTCAATCACAACCTCAAATCGAGAGTGTAAAGAAACTGTGAGTAAAATATTTATAATAATCACATGTGACTGTAGATGTCTGAAACAGGAGGACATGCTGTGCGATCAGAGGTGACATCAGGGAAACAAGGTGGCATTTCCTTTGATGAATTCTCCAGGGTGCAGGGTCTGAAACTGCTTTCATCCAAGAAGCCTGATTTGCGCAGCAAAGAGGGGATTTGGCTCTGGGAAGGAGAGGACATACACAGCCCTCGAACTCCCTGGAGATGTATTTACACAAGAATATAAATTTACAGTGAGAAATATAACCTCAAGAGCTCTGGGATCTTTCTGTTGGTGTGGCTGGCATCATTCTTTTCCCATAAACAAATCTACACAGGAAGTTGACCTGTAAAGGGAAGGGGCTTTGATAAGCTTGGAATTAGAGCAAAGAAGTTTAAGGTGATGTTCCAATGTTTAACAGCATCCTCTCTGACAGCTACATGTGGCCATCTTCTCATCAGGTTACACCTGCCACGTCACTTGAGTTACACATTTCTGTTCTAAGTAATGTTTATACTGTATTTTTCTAGCTAAATTGATATGCACAGGCATTGAAAATAGTTCTTCAATATAATGTTTTTATTTGCTGAAATCATGCACATAAATATATTGCTTATTGCATTATATTATTAGATAATAAATTTACTTAGACCATAAACTCTTTGAGGCAGGGACCAACTCTTCATAGTCTTCATAATCCCAGCAGCGAGCATAATCCCTGACACAGTTATAGAGCCTCAATAAATAATTATTAATTATCTGGCTGATAATAAATGAATGAATACAGGATATGGTGACATTTTATACTTATAATAATCTTTTCTTTTTTTAAATTTTCCTCAACTTTTATTCTCCTGACAGGGCTAGGTATATTTATCTCATATTTTCTCTGATCAAATATTGATAGAGTTAGCATCAGCTTTATAAAGAGTCTGCTTAGTAACTTCTCATTTGAAAGGTGGATACAGACATCTGTTCTGTCATCTTAAAAGTGCTGAGTATTCAATGCCAGCAGTCCTTTCCTTTTTCAGTGTAGATCTACTCCAGCCTAGCTTGTCTATGACTATATACATATGGTTTTTGAAGCATGTTTATAGAGGCACAGTTCAACCAAGAATTTATTTTTTAGATGAATAAAAGAAATAGCAGTACTGATAGAAATCTCTGTAATCTTAAAGTAGCTCGAATTTAAAAAGTTAAAAAATAATCACAATTATGCCGATGACTCCTCATCGTATATTTGCAGATTGTTTGTTATTCACAGCTTAACAATATATCTTAGGAACTCCACTGTCCATTACTACTACATGTATGAAGTGATGAGCTTCACACAAAATGTTTTATATAACCATAACTCGACAAGATACCAGGAAGAGAAGAGACGAGATTGAGGGCAAGGCAGAAATTAACATCCTAATTTCTATAAAGCTCACCCATGTTGTTTAAGGGGAGAAAAGTAAGACCCAGCATCTTGATAGAAGAACGTCAGTGACATATTTTAGGAATATGTCACTGACATATTTGTTTAGGAATATTTTCTAACTTCTTTAGAAAATATAATCTGCCATACTCACAGCTCATGGGCCATAACTAGTCACATGGCCATATTCATTCTCAGGGAGGTTAACAAGGAGAAGAAGCAGAGTAGACGTTGAGTCATGTGTGTGCTGACCCCAGGAGCCTCCCCACCCCCAGCCTCCTTTGATCTGCATTGAAGTACAAACCACATAGCATGTCTTGTTGATGGGCTTTATGGAGTTGAATTTTAACAGTTTGCTTTTGGCCTTGTGACTGATCATCATAACGAAAAGGAGCCAGCTAAGTACAATTCGTGTTTGCATTTGCTGTAGATATATTGCTGAGAATGTTATCCATCCCATCAATATGGTCTATGCAACACTCCTCCTGAGTTATTTCTTTTAGATTTAATACCAGCACAAAAGTTCTCCCCATTTAAGAACTGGCAAGCTTCCTCCTCTCTAATAATGAGAGTTACACCTTTTATCACGTTCTCTTTTTTTTCTCCTAGATGCCAGAAATTTCAGAGCCAGTTCTGAAGCTTAACCATGGTTACTATCCTGTCATTCGCCAAGTTATGACAAGTTAGCTTACTAAGTCTTTCTAATTTCATTACTCCCAATTCTGTATTTGTGTTTTCTTAGCCTCTTTATCATATAACTTGAGATAAGCCACTTCAAAGCCTTTTTTGAAGAAATGGCAGATAGATAAATTCAACATATAAATAAGCATAGATTGAAATACTACTCAGTAATAATAATAATAATAAAAAGCACACACACACACACACACACACACACACACACACACACACACAACTTGGATGAATCTTAAGGGCATTATGTTGAGTGATAAAAGCCAGTCTCAAAAGCTCATATTTATAGAACATTCTGGAAATCACAAAACTATAGAGACAAATAACAGATTACTGATTGTCAGGGATTGGGGTGATTAAGGGAAAGGAGAGGTGGTGACTATAAAGGGGTAGCATGAGAGAAATCTCTGTGGTGATAGCATAGTTCTGTATCTCGATTGTGTTTGTGGCTACATGAATCTGCATAATATCATAACCTCATGATCATGTGATCAAATGGCACTGAACTATACACACACTTCATACTAACACCAATTTCCTGGTGTGGTATTACACTATAATTTGGTAAAAGGTAACCACTGTGGAAACCTGGGTTAAGGGTAAATAGGATGCTCTCTACTATCTTTGCAACTTTCTGTGTATGTACACCTATTTTAAAATAAAAAAATAAGTTTGAAAAGTCGCCAAACTGTACATTTCACATGGAAATTTTATTGTATGTAAATTATCCCTCAAATAATATCAAATACAAAAAAAAATAATGTGTCATTGTCACTAGCTCCTCAATAATGAATTGATTGGTGACTCAGATTAGCCTTCGGGAGTGATCCTAGATTTGAATTTCCTAAGAAAATAACCAGCTCCTGGGAATAAATAACATGTGACTTGGTTGGATGAACCATCTTGGGAAAAACACCTAAGAACATTTACACTCAGCCCACTTGTATAAATGAATATAGTGCTGACAGCACACTGTCTAAGCGGTCAGTCTGAATCAAATGGGGTTTATCATCAGGGTACAGAATGACAGAAGTGCAAACAAGCAGAAAGGAAAGCTCTCAGAGTGGAAACAAAAAGCTTTATCTGTCCAGCCAGCAGCACCAAGGCCAGGAGCCAAGTAGAAGTGTGGGTGGGCGCAGGTTATGGAGACCCACAGACCACGTTTGCACACACAGACACCTCTGAAATACAAGAGGGGCTTTGGGAAATCCTGGCCCCTCCATCACCTGTGGTTGTCCAGAAGATGTGAGGGTGTAGCACAAGCAAGACCAATCCAGGCCTGTTGTTTACCCGGGCCCTAAGGCGGGGCTGAAGGATGCTCGGAAGTGAGGTTTCACCTATGTTGGAGGCATCAGGCAGCTAAATGAGGAGACAATATGCAATTTTTAAGCCATCTCTAACTCTCTTGGGAACTCTACTTGTTAATGGGCTTTTAAAGAGATGACCTAAAGCTTTTGGGAACCAGGGTTGTGCCTGCTGCTTTGATGGCACTGAATCACTGGCTTCTCTGATCAGCAGTGAATTGATTCTTCTAGAAACCGTTCAGTTAGCATAGATGAAAACGTGTCAGCTTGATTTGATTTCTAAAGCTCAGGCTTCCGACACAGAACATGTAGTACTGTGTTTCTCAAAAGTGTAGCCTTCAGGCCCCAGGGATCCCCAGTAAAACATACCCCTCTGAGGCCCACCCCTGCAGCATGCCAGAAGGCGGGGTCTGGGAAGCTGCATTTTAATGGGCACCAGGTTGCTGTTTATCCTGGCACCTCTGGTAAAGCATAATTGAAAGCAGCAGACAGATCAAAAACCTTGTTTCACCAATAAGGTTTTATCATTCTCTGTTTAATAAAGTTGTAGAGGTTTGGTCTACTCAACAGAGATTTGCTCTTCGCCCCCCTACCTCCACCCCCAGCCCCTATACCGCACGGCAGGAGCCAAAAATCACAAAATGACCAGGAGTCACTTAGATGAGAGAAAGAGGACCAGAAAGAGGCTTGGTGTTTCCACCCATGGAGTCACTGGTCCCTATGTAACATAGCATTACTAGTTTCTGAAAAATCTTTGAAGTGCACATGGCTCAAAAGAAACTAATAATGTAATTCTAGAAGCCCACATTTGTTTCCTTAGCTACATAACACTGCACAAACAATTTGGTCGCAATTTTGAGGCAGTGGTTTCACAGTTACTTGATTAAACTCTGGTGCCTTTTCATAAGAAGATGGACTGATAGCCCTTCAAAGTTGTTTTATTTTTTATTTTTTTGCAAGTGCCGCAGTTTAAAATTATAACAGCCTGCTTGTCATGATATTTTTAGCTGATTCTTCCTGCTTATACATACATTTCCATGTATTACTTCCATAACATTTTCCTCATCTCATAATCACAGACTTCTACTAAGTTAGTACACAGACTTTCTGAGACAAAAAAGAAAGAACTAAAGAAAAAAGAAAAAGGAAGGGACGGAGAGAGCGGGGGGGAGAGAGAGAGAGAGAGAGAGAGAGAAAGAAAAGAAAAAGAAAGAAAGAAAGAAAGAAAGAAAGAAAGAAAGAAAGAAAGAAAGAAAGAAAGAAAAAGGAAGAAACATATATACATAACCTTTAGCTCTTAAGAAAACTGTGTTCTCAGCAGAGACAGTGCCTCTAAATTCTAGACAAGAAATATTTCCATAAACCATAGGCTTTCCTTAAAATGTTACTATCTCTCTTAAACCCCCAGCACTTTCAATTAGGTGACCTAACTTTGGAGGCAAAGGGGAAGAGCCAAGCTGTGAGACTCAAAGCAAGCAGGCAAGAAAGCTGGGGACTGCTGATGAATCACTGTGTATTCTGAAAGAGTGAGGTCATGCATTTTTTCCCATGAATAGTTATCTCCCTTTTTACTACGAGCTACATCATCCATTTTATTTGGGATTATTTTGTTTGGGTGTCAGGGATATTTGTTCCTGTGACCACCCTCCCCCCATAGAAACTGACATTTTATCTATAAACATAAGACACTGTACCCTTGGAAGCAGGTAGCCCTCAGTGCTGCTCAGCTGTTGCCCTTGACCTTAAGAGAACTTTTATTTTTCTCTCTACTTCTCAGCCTGGATTCTATTTTCATGCCAACATGACATTGTGGCCTTTCTTTAGAAAGGTTTGCCAGTTGTGCTGAACTCACCAAGTTGTAGCGGACTATTTGGTGTATATTCAATGTATGTGGTGTTGAACTGCAAGAAATTACTTTTGTCAAATACATTGCCCTTGATAATGCAAGCAGCTTGATCTAAACCAAAGTATGCATAAAAGTGTGTGTGCATGTTGCTATTAAGAAACATTAATAATAGGAAGCTCTGTCAAGTTTTTTTAGTTTAAGCTTTGGATTTAAAATAGAAGCAAAGAAAAACAAAGTGATTTGTTCAATAAAAAGTAGTAGTTGTTCTGCATTTTTATCAGCAAGTGTATTACTTTAAAAAAATTACAGAATACTTACAATTTTTCTCTATTTTAATGTGGAGATGAGAAAGTTACAAACATGAGCAAAATAAATAAAATAAACATGATAATAATTATCTGTTTCTGAAAAGAAATCCAGACCCTGGATTCTGCTAATAGTCACTAGATGTTAGTATCATTAAGGCCATATAATGATGCCATGAATAGTTTTGTTTGATTTTGGTATGTTTTTTTTTTTTTGGAGGGAGGTGTAGTTTTAGTACTATAAACATCAAAGTGTCTTTATTTCTGTGACTTAAAATGAACCAGATTAAAATACTTGTGATGACAAATGTACATGAATATATATATTTTTTATCATGCTTTAATTCAATCAATTTTGAAGTGTCTATTCTATACCATCAAACAAAGCAAAACCTGAGAAACACCTCTATTTTTATTAAACAATGCTAAAGGTGACTTTTTCACTAATATTTGAGAAAATGCTATTATCCCTGTGATATACCAAAAAAAGTCCGAAAAGATGGGTTCACATATTTTTCATGTTCTATAGGAATAAGTGATTAAAATAATAATTAAAAATTTTTAAATTGCTTTCAAAAATTAAATAGAAATTAATGAAGTTTTCCGTTAAAGTCATTTAATTTCTAATGACCTCGTTGCTCTAAATGTCTTCCATATTCTGGTCCATGTACCAGTTTCCTCTATTCTGCCTTATACTGTGGAAGGTTGACCTCTATAGATCACTTCATTGAGCTACCTTGACCTCCCAGTGGGTTGGGCCAATGGGAAGCTCTGGTGGTAGATTGAATTGGAGAGAGTGTCCCTTTCATGCAACTCTCTCCTTGCTAAGTGGCCACAGATTGTCTGTGCCATTGAACAAAGGCCAGAGTTCTTCTCAGGTGATCGTATGCATACACAGACCTTCTCCGTGTTCTGGGAACCCATCTCTTTATTTAAGGCCACGGAGTGGTAACAGATCCCCAGACCTGCTCGTTTCTTGTGTGCTGATCTATCCCTTGTTGGTTCTGTTAAACCCTGCCACACTACTTGTAAAGAAAGGAGTATCTTTATTAAAACTCCTTAATGACATCATTAGAACGATCTGTTTCTATCAGAACCCTAACATGGCATATGCATGACTCTTTGAATTATATGTTCAATCATCCTTTTTACAGAGTTCTAGAGACAAATTATAAACTTTGTAGCAGCTCACGTATTTTTCCCTATATTTTCAACAATCTATATATATTTATCAAAACTTAACTGCATTTATAAATGAAATACAATATTCTAATGAAAGTATATTTGCTATTATTAACATCATTATAATAGTTTTAAAAAGAAGATTTTATTGTTTTGATTAGAGAAAAAAGTTAAATGTCTGTGGATTAGAGGTATAAAAGCAATGACATCCAACTATCTCCAAAATTCGTAGTTTACTTAGACCAGCTAGCCTTTCAATGAGTTTAAAGTATTGGCTTCATGTGGAATGTAAGAAGTGTTTTCTTCATTTCTATAATCCAAGCAGCTAGCAATGGTTGCCTCATGGTAGACTTTTAATAAATTTTTATGTGTAGAATTTATAAGAAAATTAATGCTTATTTCATTTTCTGATATAATGGAAAAGGGTCATGTAAAAGTTTAAAGTCTGATAACTAATTTAAATGCTATAATGATTCTTTTTAAATTCAATTATATTTACCTGAGATATAAATATGTGTGTCTATAATTATTAACAGATAAGAATTTAATTGAACTATTCTGATTAGGATATTAAATTTAAATATACCTACTATAATTTTCAGAATAGAATAATAGAATCTTATACTTGGAAAGGTTTTACGAGAACTATAGCCTGACACTCATCCTTTAGAATTTGAAAACTGAGACCAAGATAATCTAAGTGAATCATCCACAAGTGATACACAATTGATTCAAAATTTAAGTGATTTCCCAGTTTTATAGGCACCCATAAATTTCTGGATTTTGATACAAAATGTGTTTGGGAATTACAGCTGTTCCATAGACAAAGTATTCAGAATATGCTTGGAAAAGTTGGTACCATTTGGGTAAAAGGTAACTTTGAAGCTACTAGAATATCATCTTGTGCAAGGGAAGGGATAAGGGGCTAGGGAGTTGGCTTAACATCCTCACTTCCCGGGATCTACAGAGCACTGGCTAATTCCTGGCTGGATCTCTAAAAATTTTAAGGGCTGATTGATTCCCTATGTACTTTTATCAGGTTAGTTGGGAGTTTTGAATGAGGTAGAGCTAAGGCAGAGGATCCCTAGAATAATATCATTCAGGGGTAAGACAAAGGTTTACCTTCTTGCTGCTCATTCTATTTCTCTTCTCCTTGTTCCTCCTTTTCTTGTATGTCTCCCTAATCCTTTTCCACTAACTTCTCTCAGTTCCTCTCTTTCCCTCTTCTCACAGACGTCTTACTACTGAATAGTAACTTATCAGAGCCATACCAGCCTTCCTTCCATGAATAATGTTGACTCTATCAATTTCTTTAACTGGTAAATTGACAAATAGAAGTTGATGTACTTCAACCAATTCCTGCTGAAAGTCAAACAATGTCCTTAGGAATAAGTTACAATTGCTGAGCTCAATGATCTTAAAATCTGAACAGAGGTTCATGTTGAAGAAGGTCATTGAGATGACATGACCACTATTTGACCTGAGAGCTAGACCCACACAATCATATGCTCCATACCTCATCCCCTACCATCGGAATGTACATCCTACCTACTATTCTCATAATAGCAGCTATTTGCAAGGATATAGCATTGAGAGAATAAGGTGTTGTTGAGACCCTCTGGACTGAATATGTGACAACTCAGTTAAGGCCCCCATATAAACTTTTAAGATTCTAGCAAGCAGGTGTAGAGATCTATTTGTCTTGCAGTAGCCCAAGACAAATCTTGTATATAAGGTTCCTTGTTTATTAAACCTGCCACCTACCCATGTGGAATTGTCTGCCTCTGTGTCCTGTCTTTCCTTGACCTCTGTGAACAAAAACCAGTTTCAGATTTCACCTGGGGAAGTCTTGAGGCTGCAAACCAACAGCTTGAGACAAACAAGCAAATAATGGTTTCTCAATTTCCAGAAGTAGGGATAGACTTGATCACGTCTACGTGAGTAAATTAGAATAGGCATCAGGAAGTAGGCAATATTTGAACTGAAAAACAACTTACTACAAAAGGTAAATATGGGTGGAGATTTGAGATTGTTTTATAACTATTAGAAGAAGAGAAAGCTAGATAAGGAGATGAAATTAACCTGGGTGTACCCTTGCATGCAAGGCAAAAGTCATTCTAAACATTTTTTTAGATCCTAGGGCCCAAAATAAAACAAACAAAAGAAACTTAAGATGTAGAAACCAAAGCATAGTACAATAAAATTATACAAATTAAAAAAAAAAACATATTTTAAGTAAATAGGCAAGAAAATAATCGAATTGTGCTCACCTTTCACTCACTATTTTTTTGTTGTTGTTGTTTTTGCCAGTCTATTTTAGGGACAAGAAGAATATCCCTTTGTCTCTCTCTCTCTCACTTTAGAGAAATCTAGATTTTGTGGTAGAAAGTCAGTATATCTAAAAACACCCAAGTGATTATGTTTTATTCTACTTTGAAGTAGTTAGAGCATTATTTCTAAATCATTTTAGGCCATCTCTCTCTTTCTATTCCCTTTATATATTAAATATTATCATAGTATTTGCATATATAATATATTAATCTATATAAAATATGGTACTGGGAAACACTGCTACTAATAGAAATATTTACAAGAGATTTATTTCTCATTACTTATGTTTAAAAATCTTAAACTCCTGTTTTTGCCCATGGCCAAAATGTTTCTTAGTCTCTCAAGAAATGAAACGATTGCTTTTGCTTCTCATTGAATTTGTAAAAATTAGTTTTCCTAGGATAACGTCATCATTGTCTTTCTATAAGTCTTATCCTAAAGACATATATTAATATGTTGAATTCCATACCTCCCCTACTGGGATTTATGTGGTATGAATTATTTTTAAAGTGAAAAAGCTGTTAAAATGGGATGATGACCATTGTCTTAAATATCATTTTCCCAGCATCAAGGGTTACACCTGGAAACTGTTCATCATAGCCAAAAAGTCAGGGCCTCCTCGGGATGTGTCTCATCAGAATGACTAATACGAAGCCATTTTTCTCATAAATCTGCCTATGTTCCCACCATCTGTTATTTGCATTTTTCCAGAAAGTTAAAAAAAAATTACTGATGGAATGTTTTGACCTAACTGCAGTTAAATTCACATTTACTCTCTTAGTTCCCAAGATGACATTTCAGCCAAGCCTATAGTGGGGTATTGCATCAGAATATCTTCTACAGTGGGAATTCCAGGTGAGACATCTAGAGGCAAAAGGGAGAACTGCTTGAATATTAAACCATCAGTAGTAGTATTTTGCTTCCAATCAATGTTGAGTTAAAAAAAAAAAAAGTTGAGTTAAAAAAATCCTAACAGTTTGTCTATTCATTGCTGAAACCCAAGTCATAAACTCTCACATGCTTTAATATGTGGTGTGTCAGACCTGTAACATTTTCCTTAGATTTGCAATGAATTACTAGAATGATTTATATCGTTTTTATGCTATCAACACCAAAGAAGATTCCTATTGTCAATTTAATGAAAGTACGTCCTTATAGAATACATGTTTTGTATTATGTCTGGACAAACACATAGACATTTGGCTTGGACAAATACAAAATAATGTTTCCTCAAAGCTGTTAATCTAGGAAATGTTTCAAGCCAAAAGGGCACATAAACATTTGTGAAAAACAAATGACATTATTTATTCTACTATGTATGAGGCACTCTGCTAGGCATGGGGTATACAGTGGTAAAAAGAGCAGAGATAGTCCCTGCCCTCACATAGCTTTAGTCTAGTGTAGAGAGATACAGACTTTGAAAAGCAACAACAAAAGGATGTACCATTACAAATTATAGTAAGGCTATGAAGGAAAGAAGCATATAAACTCATGGAACCACAAACATTTATTGACAGAGGTGATTTTGAAAGTTATCTTAGCGATCAAGCACAATATTTCCGCATTAAAGAATATAAGGTTTAATGAGATAAAGAAATTTCTCTAAGATCACAGAACTAGTATGTGGCACATTTCAGATTAGACATAGAGAAAATTTAAATCAGTTAATTTTACTAAACTAAAAAAAATATTACATCAAATTAAAAGTAATTTGCCTGGCTTTGCTAGGGGAAAGTACTGATCTGAGTTCTGTAGAGAATCAAGTCCCTTGTGAAAATGTTTGAGCTTCTGAATGAAGCTGTTCGTGAAGACATTCCTCCCTGTGGCTTTCCAGTTATCGAGATAATTTTATTATTGTTGCAATTAATTTTTTCTGGGCTTTCAACACTTGCAACTTGAAATAAATACTTGGAGCAACTTACTCTGAATCTATGCTTTTTTCTCTGTTAAAAAAAAAGAAAAGAAGAAAGAAAGAAAAATAAAGGAGGTATAATGTAAGTGAATGGCATGCAGACAGAGCATTCTGGGATTCCACGATCTAAGACGATGCATGCCATGATTAAGGCTTTAGTACAACAGCAGGAATCTTCATATGTAGCTGGGATTGTACTTCCAGCACTTCTCTTAGTGCTGGCGGTCACAGCTGCTCTTTTCCATGGCATTGTACCTTTATTCTATGATATAGGCACCCTACAATCACCCCTTTAGAATTCACAAAATAAGTCCACTGATAAAGTTTCAATCATCTTTGAACCATTATTTTAAAAATCCCATAGCTAATGTCCTTCAAATACTGCCACGCCCCCTCATGGATTGCCACGTATTAACAGCATTTCCGATGCAGTTTGAGTCCTTCTCTGGTTTCCCATTTTGTGGTTTCAATCAGCAAATGTTCAGACCCTTTCTGGTATTTTCACCACAGTCGATTTTGCTTTAGTAACCTAAAGAGTGATCTACTTGAGTTCTATTTTTTCATGAAATTCATTTTTCCAATTTGGCCTATTTGTGGAAAACCAGAGAACATTTAAGAGGTGTAAAGAATTTCTTACCAATTCTCACTCCAAACTGAGAATCAGATTTAGTGCAGATGGGTCCCCCAGATCATTCTTGAATCTTTAAAGTAGCTATGTTCTTCATGAACTCAAGATCCTCTGAATCCTGGAAAACATAGGAGAATGAACAATTAAACAAACAAGCCTCCTAGAGCTTCCTTTGTCATTCTAAGCTTCAGGAATAATAAATTTCTGAGTTATCAGAAGTTGGGCCAAAGCATTTTTTGTTTCTCATAAGATGCCTAAAAAGTTACTCTCAAAGCATAATTTACCAAAAACTTACTTTAAACTTAATAATAAAACAATTTGCAATTGAGAGAAAAGTTTTCACAGTTCTCTGGGGGGAAAAAATAGATTTGGGCATTTTTAGATTGCATAGGGGAAGCTCGCTCACCCTGTTTTAAAAAGCTCAATCTGTCATAAAACCCCTTTTATTGGTCCATAAACAATGTTTTGCATTTGTAATGTAAGAATTCAAATTATAAGTAGTGATTTTGCAATTACATGAGGAAACTAAAGTTCCATAACAGGTTCCAACCCAAGTCTAGTAGCAATTCAATTCCACATTCAATACTGATCTCTTAATGTATGTAAAGCACCATGCTAAATATGATAGAGGCATGGAGACAGATGAAATCTAATCATTGCAGTTAGAGATTTGGCACTTTTTAAGAAGATAAAGCAAGCATAGGTACATGTGGATGAGCTTTAAGGTGGAATAGGTTCCCACATGGTAAAGAAAGGAGATTAGAAAATATTTCCTAAGAAAAAAAAAAGAATTGAAGCAGATTTTGTGAACTTTGAAGCCATAAAATTCAGCATGACAATGATGATGATAAGGATACATAGGTCCAAATAATAAAGAATGCTTATTAAAGTATTACAGACTCCATTAATCATCTTATGAAGATCGTGTGATTTAATCCTCACAGTGACATTAAGAGAAGGTGTAGTCTCTTCATTTGTAGGGACAAATACAGTGGCAGCCTAGAGTATTTGCATCACTTGCCTAGAACCACACCGCCAGCAGTAGAAGAGGATGAGAACCCAGACTTATCTCCCTCCAGAGCTGGAGCATTCACCTGTGTTGTGTCTCTTTGTTTTGATATCATGCTTCATCCTTTTTTGTGTGTCCCACACACTCTGTTCAGGGTTCTGGGATCTTAACGAAAGGAACCTGGGCCAGCTTTACAGTCATAAAGGGATTGTGTTAGTGTTCTTAAAGCTTATAATGTGGAGGTGACCCAACAAGGACTAAGGTTGGGTCACCTCTACCTTAGGTCTTCCCACTGTCTGATCCTATCATGGAGCCAAAGAGAGTTCCAAGGGGCCCTGAATCTCACTGTAGGCAGGGAATTCCATTGAAAATATGACATCTTGAAGTTCTGCTCAGAGTTTTGAGGTACTTACTACAAAATCCTTAAAGAATAGATATTGTAAGGTGTGACTATGTTAATTTAGGTAATTGGGAAATTTTATTTTAAAGAATGTCTTTGAAATAATCTTATTGTACTGGAGTATTCTGGTTGGAAATTTAAAAGAACAATAGATTTATTAGTTTAAGAAGTTTGTCAGAATGAAATTGAGAGGCTGTCATGAGGAGTCGTACTATTTGGTTTTGTTCTTTGAAGACATTGAAGGTAAAGAAGTCTCCATTTTTTTTTTTTTAGTGGCCACTTCCCCACGAGGACTCACCTTATTTATTGATTGCTGAAACTTGAAGGTTTTGGGTATTTGTTGTTATTTTTATGGGATTCTATTTCTTTATTATTTAATTGTTTCAGTTCAAAATCTGCCTCTGAGCCCTTTGAATTGTGACAAAACAGCTGGTACATGACAAGTTGCCAGAGTTAACAGCCGCCTGTCACACTCCATTGCCAACTGTGACAACCAACGATAAAGGCAATCCCAGTTTTAAATGGACCCATTTCTATAACCTTAGAAAATTGTTTTCCTGCCTTTGAGCTGTCAAGAGGAAAAGAGCTTATGCCTAATTTATCATTTCTTTAAAGCTTGTCTCAGATTGCCTTTTAACAATTACCAAAAGTTCATATAAATTAAAAATACAGATCTGAGAAGCATATGAAGAATAAAGCACATTCTTAAGGAACCACCTGAAAAATAAGGGAAATTTTAAGGAAAAAAATGATGGACACCTCATTGAATAATTTTTAGGACAATGAAAAATTATAATAAATTGAGAGAAATACTATATATGTGCATGATAAAGCAGACAATGTGGAAGAAGGTATAGAGAAAGTGGCAACATGTTAATGGGAATTTATAATATACAGTCATACATTTTACTGCACTTCGTTGTGCTTAACAGATGTTCCGCTTTTTACAAATAAAAGGCAAGATCCTCCACCAGCCAGAAAATTATGACTCGCTTTATTCTGGTGATCTGGAACCAAACCCGCAATATCTTTGTAGTATGCCTGTATTTATCCCCATATTTAAATCAAAGGCTGCCATGCCTGGTATCTTAAAAAAATAACAAAATATGTAATATACCTGACTAATCCTTTAAGATCAAAGTTTAAATTTTTTAATATTATATGTTGAGCATTTGGGATGTAACATCCAAACATATTATGTTTTTTTTTTAAGAATGAAATAAAAATTTTACAAGAGTCCAACAGACAAAATTTATTTACTACAAAAATATCATACTAACCTCACAACAAAAAATAGAATATAAATTAAATTTAGGCAACATAATAGCAAAGCAAAAGTTAGAATTTGAGTGATGTAAAAATGGAAAAAGGAGGAAAAGACAATTAGTAAATAATAAAACAAAAGAAAAATTGGATGAGATGAAAAACATATAACTAAATAGATCAGTGATTTTAAAATATTCTAATTATTTTTAAAAATTCATATCAAAAGCTTAAAAGACTCAAATTCAATCATAAAGCACAACTCCAGTAACTCTTTAATAAAAATTGAACTAACCCAAAATGTCCTAAAGAAATAAATAAAACCCAAAAGGCACAGAAATACAGGAAAAAAATAAAATAAATGAGCCATGATAGAAATTAGAGAGCAAAAACTTTCAACCACCAAAAGTGTTCACCAATGCTGATAAAAGGCACATTCCACCATAACACAATAATAGCTGTGAACATTTAAATCCTGGGCGATATAAAATCAAAATGAGAGGTTTATATGACTTTTCCTGGATCACAGAGTATGTAAATTAGAGAATAAGAAATAAAACTACATTTCCTGGAGCTAAAACCCTGTATTTTTTCCATGCTGTATTTTTTCCATGCTGGTCAATTTTTCAAAATACGGTTAGTATTGGGCACCTGAAATAAGATAAATGCCATTTTACATGAAGCCACATATGCGCCACTTTAAGACTTCATGTATGGCAGGTCTGGCACCCTGGGATAATTTTCAGAGATTGAAAAGCCTATTATCACCAGTGGGCTCCAGTGCAAAGTATGAAAATTAAGCATTTGCTGTTCTCTCACCTTTTGTCCCCTCTGTTCCTTTTCCAATGCCCTCTCCAAAAGCCCTTCCTTGTCACCAGGCACTCCTGTGGCTAGATGCATTTTTTAACAGGATCACTGAATCCTTTCCTTTGCCTTACTTTATGAAGAAACTTTCTACTGGTTTTCTCTCCTCCAGCACCCCTAGGCATGGAGGGGCTCAGAGTTGTCAGCAGAAGACGCTGCACTGCTTTTGATCCTCTGCAAATTCGAAATTTTTTACCTTTATCAGAAGGTGCAAAGGAAAGCCTGAAAAGATGGAAGTCATCATTCCTGGTGTAGCTTAAAGGGGAACATAACCTTTCCTGTACAAAAAAAAACAAACAAACAAAAAAAAGTGCCCTTACTCCATCCCCAGAATGTTCCAACAGCTAACTGTTTCAGTATCTGAAATAACAACTTCATCATCCCAGACTCCTTAACTGTTTAAGTTTGTTCGCAACATTTTATTATATATTTGTTTCTGTTATATATTTATTGTTTTCAGTTTTTTGTCTTACCTAATAGAATATATACTACACGAGGGTAGAAATTGTGTCTGTTTTGTTGACTATCTCCCTAGCACCCTGGCACATAAGAGAGCCTCATAAATATTTGTGGAAGAGAGGATGGGAGGGAAAGAGCGAAAGAGGGAGGGAGGGAGGAAGGAAGGGGAAGGAGGAAGGAATGAAGATGAGATGAAACAAAACAAGAGACAATGATGCATCTTATTTTTAGCATGTCTTTTTGGAACAGAAGAAAATCTTATGCTTCCACATAAAACTAATAATCCTTATTTTTTCATAATATTTTACTGTATTTTTACAATTTGTTTTACATTTAAATATCTTTTTGCATATCCACCTAAAAAGAAATCAAAACTAAATTACTTCTATAGTTCAGATATAGCTAGCCTTATTAAGCAATCAATTTCTTTTTATATTTTTCATATGTGATGCTAAAGAATATTTCAAAAAGGTAAATTATCTTGAAACACCATAATTATTGGTATTTTTCTGCCAGATGTTTGAGCAACCACTCAGGCTTTCTATTCTTATAGACTTCCTTATTCTCATAGACTTCAGTTAGCTGTGTTCATGGCATATAAGTTTCTATAAAAAAAATATTGCCTCTGTATAAAGGACTAGTGAAGCATGTCGCATTTGATGAGGAGCCTTCAATTCAGTTTTTTAGCCATCTGCGAAATATGATAAACTTGAATTTTTATGTAGAGAAAAGTTATATTCTTGATATTTATATATCAAAATGTCTTCCAGATACTTTATGAAATGATACGATTATGTTTTTTAGTATCTTTATTAAATATCCAATATAATTAAATAAAAGATAATTCACTTCTACTGGAATACATCTTAAGGCATCTTTCATCAATGGATGCTCTTTGCATGGCCCATTTGGCTACATAAGGCATTATCTATTATAATCCTTTCTATCCCTGTTCCTATCTAAAGTTAATACCTAATGAAAAAAATAAAATGTTAGAAATTTCTGAGATAGTTATCATATGCAGATTCATGGGCAATGGAAGAGAACCCTGAGCCCCAGATAAGCAACTCAGGCCCCTCAATATCTGTGAGACCCTGAGCAGAAAACCCATCTAGGCAGTGCCTGGATTTCTGACTTACAAAAACAGTGAGATAATAAATGGTGTTAGATTAAGCCACTAAGTGTATTTTCATTTGTTATGGAGCAACAGATAACTAATACAAATCATCAACTATATTATTTAGAATACCTTGTCTATATGGGTTGTGCCATATGAAATTTCTGATGTTGGACCATTTTTGACGTGTAAAGTAATGGCAATTTCGTAGAGTTTAGTGAATCCTTATGCTGATTAGTTAATTCTTTGTGGTTATAAGACTGAGACTTTAGCAACTAGAGGACACCTGAAGTTACCCGCCACATGAGTCCATCAGTGTTCACATGGTTGTTTGTTTCTGTAGGGCCAGCAGAAGAATTTCTGGCTTATTTTATATTCAATCTCTAAATTCTCTTTTAAAGGACTTGCCTGATTAGGCTAGGCCCACCAAGGGTAATCTCTCTTTTGATCAACTAAATGTCAACTGACCAGGGACGTTAATTAAGTCAGCAGAATTTTTTGCCTTTACCACGTTCTTTTGATTAGATGAAAGTTACATGTCTCACCCACACTTAAAAGAGAGATAATTAAGTAAAGGTGTGTGTCATAATTTTAAGTTACTCTCACTTATGAACTGGTGTGGCTAAGAAAATGGTCTATAATCTATTATCCAGCTAATCATCTCTCTCTCTCTCTCTCTCTCTCTCTCTCTCTCTCTCTCTCTCTCTCTCTCTCTCTCTCTCTCTCTCCTCTCCTCTCCTCTCCTCTCCTCTCCTCTCCTCTCTCCTCCTCTCATTGTCTTGTTGCTATTTATCTTAGCTTGTGTATTGCAATAGCAGATCTCATTCTTTACTTATTAATATTCACTATCATAAAGTCTGTATCAGTTTTATCATTGAGATATGTTACTTTTGTCAATATACCTTCTTCTAAATACCTGAGACTACTTACTTATACCCAGGGGTATTCTATTTACATGATTATAGGGCATTCTATTTCTTTCAAATTGCTTTGATATTCTTGCTTTTTAAATTCACTATTTATTTAAAAATGCATTTCAAGAACCTAACTATTTTTTAAGGGAGGCCATGAATAAAGGTGTATATATTCAGGAATGGAGCTTATAAACTAGCGAGGAAGACATATTAGTCAAATAATCATACTCAAATAGATAAACTGTGACTGTGACAATGGCTACCAGAAACTAAAAAAAGGACACTATTTTATATTTGGTTGACTTGACCAAGTAAGGTGAGTCTGCCATGTTTCCCTGAGTTAGTGACATGATTAAGTAGAAATAAAAGCGATTAACTAGAAAGCTAGAAAATAAAGCTAGAAAATAAGATTCTTTTTACAAAAATCAGTGGTTTGAAATAAAGGAAGTTCTGGAGATGAGAATGAGACAGATTAAGGGCATGAGAGTGGATGGTGTCCTAACCAGATTAATTCTGAAGGACGGAAGTATGGTTTCAGGAACCAGTGCGGTAGTAGAGGTACCCAAGGTGGGTATGGAGAGGTGCACTGTGGGAAGGAAAGGGGAAGAGATGCAGATGTTTAAAATTCCACAGAGTAAGTCACTGAAACTGACTACACTCAGCCTCCAGAATGGCTCACCACAGAAGGAAACCATGGGATTCTGTTCCATCTGAGTTGGAATGCTCCAACGCTATGGCCTTTCTAGGAAAAGATCAGTTGCCAGGAGCATTTCATCCAGCTGAGCACCACAACCGGATTTGGTACTTAACATGTCCTTATCTGTCACCATTCTGGGACAGCGAGTACTACCATCCTTTGTGACTTGGCAGCTTTTTAGTTTAGTTTTTTTTTTTTTTTTTTAAATACTGCGAAGGGATTTTCCTGCAGCTCTAAATGTAGCACACTGAGACATAGCGGGGTGTTATCAGTAAGAATCTGACAAGAAGCTTTTCGGAGTATCAAAACGGAAGGAACACAGAAGTGTGATGGCCGAGATGCTCTGATATGCATCCACACAGTGTCCTTGTCTGGTTTGTTTAAAGAAGATGAAACTGCCTGCCCTCAGTGCTCCTGGGACCGTGGCGAGACGGCGGCTTTGAAAAACAATGATCACAGCTCCACGGTGACCGTGTCGTAGGAGCCAGCAAGCCTGAAAAGAAAGCAACTACCTTTCTGCAAGAGAAAAAAAGAAAAAAAAAAGAAAAAAAGAAAAAAAATGCTGGCAAGGAAGGTTTTTAATACTGAAACTGGATTCTCAATGATATGATGTAATCTGTTCCAATGGAGGTTTTAGGAACAGAAACGATTTTAATATCTCCAGGAGAGTAGACGCAGGACTCCGCATAAGGGAGACTATAAATTAGTTGACTATTATATTTTCCATGGGAAGTTTAGATTTAATTATTAATGACATAAAAAACAAATTAATGTATATGATAAGCCACGTTTTTTTCTCATGGCATTGACCTTGTTTATGGCTCCCAGTCGCCTACAATTTATAGTCACAGTTCCTCAGCATAGACTCATATCCGAACGTATTTTCCCAAGCTTCTAAAAGCCCCCAGCTACCCTTATCCACTCTATACCAGCATTCCTGGTTACTTATGATTAGCTCTTCACATTTTATATATTTATATTTATATCTTGATAGCATTAGCTGTGCAGTTTCTACTTTATAATATGGTCTCATCCTCTATCCTCTTCTCTGTTTATACTCCAGGTCTCAAACTTCAGGTTTCTGCCTTGGGTTAGGTCCCTAATTCACCTACTGTCTGTAGGTTTGTATAATCGTTCTCTATACCGCTGTCATTTTGTATGTTAGATATCTGCGTATCTCTCACAAAAGCAAGGACTATATTTTACTCATCTTCTAATCATTGATTATAACCACAATGCATATACAAACCCATGTTATGAAATGGGAATTTTGAATAGGTGCTGAATTATACATGCATATTCAATATGCGTACTGAAAACTGCTTTCAGACCTACTCCTGGATGGCCCACGGCAGTTGTCTGGTGAGTCATGGATTCTACTGTGAAAGTCTCTTAACTTTTCGATTTTTGTTTTTTCTAATCTCACCATCTAAGCCAAGACCTTCATAATTTTTACCTACATTTTGAAATACTCTTCTAACTAGTTTCCATGCCTTCAAGGAATCCTCCTTCCAATGTGTCTTTACAAGATAAGCATAGTTACTATTTTTCAATGATCTAGACACATCACTTTCTTGATCAAAAAACAACAATAAACAACTTGGATGTGCCCTCAGCAGATACTCAATCGAGAATGAAGAATGTTGATGGCTGAGGACAAAATTAACTAAAAAGTGAAAAATCGGCCTTGTTGGCCATCAGCAAGAGAAAAGATAGGACTTGCTGATGACCAGATTACAATGCTCCCATGAGAACACAAACAAATGCTCAAAACGGGACACAAACAAGGCCATTCGTGCCAGCACCACAAACATGACTAAATATTTCCCCTCTTCTGACCAACTGGAGTGCTGACTGCTTCTTTTCCATCAAAACTCTAGCCCCACTTTAGTCTTTTTATTTTAGGGACACCTTTATTAAGATACCCCATCACCTAGTCAACTAGTCCCGCTACTTAACAGTGTCCAATTCAGGACTGACCCTCGCTTCCCTAATTCCTCCTCAAACTCACCAAACATAAACCCAATGTATGCCCCACACAGTGACTCCCCAGTTTCCTGTAGGGTCTGTGATGTGTTTCTCCATTGCTAAAACACAATTAACAAATTTAACTCTGTTTGTCTATGAGAGTGTCTCCTGGTGGACTTTGTTGAACCCTGACAAGACATAACAAAAACTTTTCAGTTACCTGCTGTAATGTCCTTCCTCTATTTTATTATACTTCCCTTTCCCACAGTGAAAATGATTGTTGATACTGAATGATAATACTGATGAGAGAATGTTGCTCATGAGTTTTGTTTGGAGACAGAAAAGATGGCAGTCAGTAGATCTACAGAAAGAGTAAGTAAGGTATTTGAGATTCTTCTTAATTCTATCTAAAAATCCACATTTCTATCCTCTGGTCATAGATCTTAAGACATCCTCACACCAAAAGTATGCTCTTCTTCCACAACTCATGTCCTTTCTTGTTATGTGATGTTGGTATGCTCATTTTTTGGTTTTCCAATTCTGTTACTAATTCTCTATGCATTAAATCTTTGTTTAAAGCCAAGCCTAGCTCTTATTTCTTCTGGGATAGTATCTCCATTTCAAACATTCAGAATGAATCATCTTCTCTTCTAGACTCACATAAGCCTTTGAACTTGTATTCGACTTAATGTGTATATATTCGTCTTACGGTCTGGATTATGATCCCTTTGGGTTTTATAAATCTAATTAAAAAAAAAATCTTAATGCCGAAAACAGGGCTGCTTGATACACACATAATTGATTAGCTTTAGAGGCACTGACCCATTTAACAAAATTTTCAAGAAACTTGTTTTTAATCCAAGTTAGTATTTTAAATAGTACTCGCAGATGGTTTAAAAACCAGAGGTGGTAGCTTCTCAGCCAATTTTTGGTGTGCAAGTTCCCTGAGGAGGCTGTAGATAAAAAACAGGGTTCTTTGGAAAGGTACCTCATCCAGTGATCTGATTAAAAATTTCTAAGTGGGCAGGTCATGGTGGGTGGTCATGCCCCAAGAATACGACTTATTTACTGAAAGGCTTATCCTGTCCTACAGCCAACACTGGCCATCGTTTCTATGCATTGAGGTTAACACCCCTTTTAGAACTCTCCTTCCGATATATGACCACTACCATGTCTGACCCTCAAGAGAGCACAGAATCTTAACCATCCTGTAATCCTACTCCCCGCCTCACTTGCTCCCACCTCCACGTTGTCTTCCTCATGTCCCCCACTTAATTTCAAATGCATAAAGAAACTGCAAAACCGTTATTCTCCGAAACATTTGAGATCTTGCTCTGTGTCATCTGTTATTAGTTTGGCTCAACTAAACTCTTATAAAAACTCACTATAGGTTTGAATGTTTCTTACATCAGCAGGACCAAATTAGAGCTTCGAGTATTACTGCTGAGGACCAGGTTGCAGAGGAGATGAAATTTTCTGGAAGAACAGTACCAATGGATTGTATGGTATCTTAATATATAAACTTCTCTCACTTAAGAATATTGTTAGGGAAATAACTACTATAGTCAGCAAAAAAAAAAAAAAAGTATTTGCTTTCCTAAGAAAATGAACAATAATGTTCTTTCTTCAATCTTTCTCCACTCTTTTATCTTTCACCACTCTTGAAATTTGAATACAAACTTGAACCACATGAAGTTTCCATTTTGGGTGGGAATGGTCAAAAATTGTTGAATATCATTAGTGCTATGTAGTCTCAACCAATCCATACCTGCTAACTTTAAACTATGCTGTGACAGTTGGATTGATTAGGCCTTATCTCCCTTTTGTTTCTTTTTACTTTGAATAACATGTTCTCATCATGAAGACTGGACTTGGTCATTCTCTATCTCCTTAGCAACAGATACACACATCACTGCATAAAGAGAATTCTTACTCCAGATGGTGAATCCTAACATTTGTTATTTATTTTTGCTGGTTTCAAACTGAGAGTGATGTTTTCTCGACCTTGGCCTTCATTGCATTAAGAAGACTAAAACAACCAGACTGACTAAAGTACAGTTATCATCTCTAGAGAATGTTATCATATTGCTTCTGATCTATGAATATGTAATTAAAGTTTAGAAATTAAATCTAACCGTGATGCACAATGCACTTTGTTGTGGTGAATCCATCTTAACACTGCTACCGACATAAAATAGTCTTTTTTTCTAAAATATTGAATTGTTCGGACTAAGAATCCTTTCGCAAACATGGCAGTCTCACAGCATGACTCTGGGAACAGAATGGAAGACAGCTTTCGATGTGTGAATCTAACATGGTCAATAATATCAGTGTTTCTTAACTTCTTTTTTCTAATAACACTTACAACAATTAAGCAGTAAAATTTAACTTCTGAAGATTTTATTTCCAAATGTTATCATCTAGGAAATATTTCCATCCCGGCAATTGATTACCATCTAGGAAACTGATGACACTTTGGTATCTTAACATTTAAAGATTTTCATTTTTTGTTTGTTTCTATTTCTATTTCCTTTCCTCCTAGAAATCTTTGCCTCAGGCACTTCAGTTTATTTTTCCATTAGTAATTACAAGCTGAGAGTGACAGCAACATTTGCATAAGCAAGTAAGTTGGTTAAAAGAACAGGGAATTCTAAGTCCAATGTTGATGGAAAAAAGTATGAATATATAGTACAAAGGTAAAAGATGAAATTCTTAATTATTATGTACACACATAATAATGATATCCCAGCTGCCCACAGACACATCAGCAGTTTTTTTTAACCTCGTATATTTAAGGCGTTAGGAAATGTATGTTAAATAAAATTTACGTTTTAAATAAAATTTTTAAAAAATAGTTTTAGATTTAAAAAATTGCGATGAGAGTAGAGATCTCCCATACCTCTCACCCAGTTTTTCTATTATTAACATATTGCATTAGTATTAGACATTAATCACAAGTAATGAACCAATATTTATGCATTGTTTACTAAATTTTGTACTTCATTCAGATTTCCCTAGAGTTCAATTTGTATTTTTTTCCTGTGACAGAATCCCATCCGAGATACCACATTTCATTTAGTCATCACGATCATGTCTCCTTTTGCTTTTCTTTATTGTGAGAGTTCTTAGGACTTTCCCTGTTTCTGATGACCTTGATAGTTTTGAAGACTACTAATCAAATATTTTTTAGAATGTCACTCCATTGTGATTTATCTGCTATTGTTCTAATGATTATGCTGCGGAGTTTTGGGGAATAAGACCACAACTGTAAAGTGTCATTCTCATTATATCGTATCAAGAGTGTATACTATTGACTTGACTTATCATTATTGAGTTAATGTGACCTCCTGAACGAGATAGAGTTTGTTAGATTTCTTCAATGTCATATTACTCTTTTACACCTTTTCTCTTTGGAAGGAAGTCACTAGGCAAAGTCCACACTTAAGGAGTAGGGAAAAGTGAGGGAGGCTCCATGAGAACAGAGTATCTACGTAAATTATTTAGAATACTTCTGCTTGGGAGATTTGCTTAATTTTCTTCATTAATTATCCTCATCCTATAATTAAATAGTCAGTCTAGACTCATGGCTATTTATTTTTACATTGTTTTTAATCCAACAGTACTGTTTAATTTTGTTACTAAAATTGTTCCAGTTTTAGCCATTGGAGGCACTTTTCATTGTCTCCTGTGTCCCTTTGACATATGCCTTTTTAATTTTTTTTGAGCACCTCACACCTTTTGGTATTGCACCATGCTCTGTGCTCATCTCGTAGAATCTTGACTCAGCCTTAGAATCAGCCATTTCTCATAGGGTCCCTGGTTCCTTTTGTTGGAGAACAATATTGAAAACAAAGATATGGGCACTGGATATGCTCATTGTTACTGGGACATAGTTGCGTTTAGGCCCTCTTAGCAGAAAGATCAAGGACATATATGTGTTATACTAATTCATGTACTTACACACACCTATGAATATTTTATATGTATATATCTTTATATTAACTTAAATGTGTTTATACTGATATCTTCAACTCTAATCTATATCACATGGCTCATTCTAATTTCTTTTCTCTTTGATCATCTGTAATCTCACAATCTAACATGAGAAACTTGATTCCCACCATCCTATGTCTATGTAATGTAGTTAATTGTTTAATTCTAGTATACATGTATAGTGGTTTTAAAATTGTCAACTGATATTCTCATGGAAACAGTTTACCAAATAAAGTTCAGTGCTTCTATACAGTTACCTTTGTCTTTGTTTTAAAGTTTCTATTCATTTCCAAAATCACTAGTACCCTTTTGCCCTAACTTCTTTAGAGAAGTTATTTAATTTGCATTATAGTTCCATATTTTTTGTCACAGTCTGAGTTTCAGCCCTGGAATCCCTCAAACTGCTAAATGATGTTTTAAATATGCATATATTAAGGTTCAATATTTTTGCTTTCAAGTTCTGCGGGCTTTGACAAATGCCTGGTGTTACGTGCCCATCATTATGGTATCAAATGGAATAGTTTCACTGCCCTAAAAAGTCCTCTATGCTTCATCTATTAAACTCTTTGACCTCCTCAAACCACTGGCAACCACTGACATTTTTATTATTTCTCTAATTTCATCTTATTCAGAATGTCTTATAAGTGGAATCATACAATATACCTTTCAGACTGATTTCTTTAGCCTAGCAATATGTTTTTAAGTTTTATCGATGTTTTTGTATGGCTTGGTAGCTCATTTTTTTTAAATTGCTGAAT
The DNA here is from genome assembly GCA_004027375.1 of Macroglossus sobrinus. Classification (NCBI taxonomy): domain Eukaryota; kingdom Metazoa; phylum Chordata; class Mammalia; order Chiroptera; family Pteropodidae; genus Macroglossus; species Macroglossus sobrinus. Next base: position 36,320 of record PVKZ01002653.1, on the reverse strand, counting down.
AATATCCTATTATATGGATGTATCACAGTTTGTTTATTCATTCACTTATTAAAAAAACACTTTGAATAAAACTGCTACAAATATTGCTCTATAGGACTTTTTATGAGTACAAGTTTTCAAATCAGTTGGATAAATACCTATGAATACAATTGCTGGATTTTATGGTGAGACTATATTTCATCACATAAGAAACTGCCAAGCTGTCTTGCAAAGTGCGTGGGCCATTTTACATTCTACCAGAAATGAATAATAGTTACTGTTGTTCTGCATCCCTGTTAGCAATTGTTCTTGTCATGTTTTTGGATTTAAGCCCCTCCAATAGTTTATACACCAGTATCTCGTTGTTGTTTTAATTTGCATTTCCCAAATGACAAATCATAATGAGCATTTTTTCATGTTCTTGTCATCTTTACATCTTCCTTGGTAGTGTCTGTTTAGATATTTTGCCCATTTCTTAAATTGGATTGTGCGTTTTCTTATTGTTGAGTTTAAGAGTTATTTATATATTTTGGTTACAAGTCCTTTTTTAGGCATACATTCATATTTTGATAATATTTTCTCCTAGGCTGTGCCTTGTCTTCTCATTCTCATTACAATGTCTTTCACAGATAATAATTTTTAAATTAAATAAAGCCTAATTATAATTACATATTTATTTTGAAATATAAATGTTTTTAAATGTTACTGTTTTAAATATCGATTTTAACTTTATTTTAAATTTTATTTTATTCTTATTTTATATAAATTTTATTTTATGGATTTTTGTGTCATAGCTAACAACTCATCACCAAACCCAAGGCCATCTAGATTTTATCTTGTTTTCTTCTAAAAAATGTAGTTTTTACATTTATGTCTGTGATCCATTTTCAGTTAATTTTTGTATAATGTGCAAAAGCTGTGTCTAAGTTCACTTTTTTTTTTTTTTGGAGTAGACTTCCAATAGTCCCAACACATTTTGTTGAAGAGACTGTTTTTTCTCCTTTGAATTGATTTGTACCTTTGTCAAAATCATTTGAATATGTCTGTTTGGGTTTATTGATTGGGTTCCACCTATTTAAATGTCTGTCATTTCTCTAATACCACTTTGTCTTGATCATTGTAGTTTAATAGTATGTCTTGAAATTGAGTGCGTAAGTCTTCCAACTTTATTCCTTTTTTTCAATATTATGTTTGTTATTCTGGGATCTTTGCCTTTCCATATAAATTTCAAAACAAGTTTGCTGATATCTACAAAATAACTTGTAGGATATCTGGGGAGAAGGAGTGTTTTTGGCAGAAAGTAGAGCAAGACACTGAGATTAGAGAGGTATTGACATGTTCAACAAAGACAAGTGGGGTGAACAGCTGAGATGAGAGCAGGAAGGGAGTGGTGGGAACTAGAATTAGGGTAACAAGTAGCCAGATCTTGCACACCTGATAAAAACTTTGGATTTTACCCTAAGCTGGAAACCCCTTGGAGAATTTGGGGAAAAACAAAATGATGGGATTTAAAATTAAGGAGTATTATTCTGGTTTTATTATGCTAGACTGTAGGGGAGCTAGGATGGATGTTACAATCCAAGGGGAAAATAAACTTGCTATGACAAAATTTTTGTGGATGAAAATACAGAAATTTGATTTCTCAGGGTCTTCAAAACTCTATTATTATTATTAAAGTTGTTTATCTCTTGTCAAACATACAGGTAGATCTATATTTAAGATCTTTGGTAGACAGTTTCCTCACAAAGATATTACAGTGCACAAATTATTCAAATCTCTACAGAGTCATTCATTCACATAACATACTCCATATACACTTTAATTCTTTTATTTATTCATTCATTATTTTTTAATGAAGTGTATTTTATTTTGCAGAAAACTGGTATTTGTTCAGCAAATAGAAATGAATAAAAACAGATTTCAGTCCTCCATTGCCTCACGAGGTTGTATAGTTGACTGATGTATAAAGTATCACTATGTAAGGAAGGTGGAGGAGGAGACTGTGTAATAGAAATAGTTATGGTGAAAGAATGAATAAAAAAGGATCATATCCTTGGGCAAGTTCAAAGGTGGCACCTTTTGGGTATTGAAGGGTAAGTAAGTGTCTGCCCAGAGGCCAAAAAAACAGTCTAGGTGCACATCTAGGCTGGAAAGTGTGAAAGATGATCAGTAGTTATTGTATTGGATGCTTAATTTGCATAAGGCACTATTGTGTAAATAAGAGCTCAAAACTATAGCTTTAATTCATACCTCTCATAGGTATTTAAACCTCAACATGTCCATATCATTGAAACTAAAAGTGGTTGAGTTTGGTTTGAGGCCAGAACACCGAAAAGGAATCTCCAAATGAGTTGCAGAGGTAGACAAAGAACTGATCACTGCCTCACAAAAAGCACAAACTTCATCTTGTAAGAGATGCATAGTTGTGATAATTTTAGTAGAAATTAACACAATCGTATTTTCCTCAGGAGTTCTGTTCTAGGAGTAGACTGAAAAACAGTTTGGAAAGCTATGAAACCTAAGACAAAAGAAAAAAAAAAAACATCTTGAAAGCCATTTCAAGAGTCCCATCCAGAAATGGTAATTACTAGGACCAAAAAATTATTAGAGAAGGGAGTAATTGGAGATTGGATGAAATACAATTGAAGAGAGAACTGTGGGGAGAGAATAAGATTAAGAATGTTTAGGTGTAGTAGGAGGACAAGAGGACAGGCCTCTAGGCAGCTACAAGAGGTTAAAAGATGGTGTAGATATAGTGGTCACTGACCAAGGGACGAAAATAAAGCTAGTAGAGCAGATAGTGATTGTGGGAAAAGCCCAGCCCAGCTCGGTTCGAACACCTCGAGTTTGAAGTACTCATACAAGAGTTTTGGCCTAGAAATACAGAAATGAAAAGATTATCTTCATGTAAATATATCCTACGAAATAAACATTTATAGATGCCAACACCAGTTTTTTTTTTTTTTTTCAGTGTTTTAGTAACTGCTGACCTTTAGGGTCCTGGGATAAGTTTCATTGCAACAGAGTTCAGTCTGTGACAGTGAGTTTTTACTGTTTTTATTTTGCCAAGCTGGGCCTCATGGGAGGCAGGCCATAGAAATAGCTTTCTGGTAATCACTTAGGAGAAGAGATGGAGAGGGAAGGAGGGGGACATGGGGGAAGGAGAAGAGGAAGTAGCAGCCGCAGCTTACATGCAAGGAATCGAATCCCTTCTCCACTGCAACAATTTCTTCTGCTTTGCCAATATCAGCTCACATCCCCAGTAAAGAGATTTTTGTCCTTTATTTGTCTTTAGAGATACCTTTGTATCTTGACCAGATCTTCTATACCGGTGATGGGAAAGATGGCGTGTACCAGGAGAAAGTAGTGCATAGTGTCACCAGATAGCTATGGTGAGCTGCTGTGGAAATGTGGGCTAGAGCTGGTAGCACTGGTAAGTTATGGAGCAGTTCTGACCTCTCTTGAGTCCATGTCATTCCAGAACAGGTTCTTGAATTCCAATTACAGCCTCCTATGGCTCACATATGACAGTGGTACAACTAATGATAACAAAGTGATAATGGGAATAATCTATCCCAAAAGGCAAAAACTTAAAAGTTGTTATCGTCAGTGGCAACATTGGAATATGATTCATGAACTTATTGTTAGTGCCACCCTGAGAACATAATAACAAGCTAGTTCTAATCGATGCTAAGGGATAAAAAGTATATAAGTTCTGGAGCCTGAACATTGCCCAAAGTCAAGAAGAAATGGCAAGAGCAACAAAAGCAGCAAACAACCAACCTGGATAACTTATAGAGCTGAATACAAAAATCTATGTTAAATTTTAAAATAGAATATAAGGCCCAGTCTACGGCCATGCCACCCTGAACAAGCCCATCTGATCTTGGAAGCTAAGCAGGGTCAGGCCTGATTAGTACTTGGATGGGAGACCACCTAAGAAGACCAGGTGCTGTAAGTGTAAAAAATAGAAAATTAGGGATTGTAAACTGACAAAGCCCTTGCAATCTGTGAGGTCAACCAAAGGTTGCCTCGCCTAAAGAAAAAAAAAAATTTCAAGAATACAAGGCCCAAAGATTTTGTACTTAGAAAAAGTGACTTGTATTTTGCCCCACAAGACGTCCTAAAAATATGCCTTTCTTGTTTTCCGTAGCTCAGAATGTTTATATTTGAACAAAATTGTCTTGTGAAATTTAAACCTTTGAAAGATCAATGAAATTTAGAATCAATTTTTTTGCAAGAAAAAAATGAATTTATTAGATAGATGATGACAAGTAAGTGATGACAAGTCATTGAATATATGCATTCCTTCTCTCTCTCTGTCACTGGCAATTTGATCATTGAGGCTGATAAAAGAGTCACTTTGAACAACAGCCATATGTTATACTGTTATACAACTTGGACACCCTTTTTACAAAATTAGACTGTATTATTTTTAATTAAATGCAAAGACACTTCTAATTGAGTCTCCTAGAGATTTTACCCACAGCTTTATTTGGCCACCAGGCTCTTGTCTCTTTCTTTAGCAATGGTAAGAAGGATATCGTTTTCTAGGGGCAGAAAATTTCATGATTTATTGCCTTTACCAATAACAAAAATGTTGGTGGGCTGGATGCAAAGCTTATTGCTGTTGGCGTCTTTCACATGAACCACATCAAAGGAGCCAGGAATTGTCGCTCTGTATTGGTGATCACACCAATTCTTCCAGCTTAGCACCTCCAATCACCGTACATAGGTTACCAGTAGCAAACCTGAGGGACTCAGTAATCTTGTCAGTCTCCAAATCATTCTGAATGATATCATTCACTTTGATGAGGGGTTCAAGGTAGAAGATGGTGTGAACACCATGAGTCACCAGATGAGGGATTCCCTAGTACCCACAAAGATCTTTTTCACTGTGCACAACTGGTACTTGGCCTCCTCATGTGTAATGCAATGTACAGCCAGGTAATCTTCAGTGTCATAGCTTACATGAAAATTCTCTCTGGTCTTGCCAATACTGATGACCTCCATAAAATCAGCAGGGTAGGTTATGTCAGTTCATACCTTGCCATAATCTTAATGAACTACTGAATGCAGATCCTTCATGTCTCCCCTGCTAGGGCATACTTAAGAGTGTTCCTTAGGAAAGTGATGATGAGGAGACATTCTCTCAGCTCTTGCTGACTGGTAGATGGATGGGGAACAGACACACTGCTACACACTTCCAATGCATCTAGGGACCATAAGTCTTAGCCATAATTGCTTGTCTTTTGATAAAGGGACAATTTTAGCTTATACTTTATTTCTTGGGTGACAAAATTGACTTATCAATCTTAACAATTTAATCTCCACCTGCTGTTGAGGCTAAAGATATAATGAAAAATACCCTAGGGATACATATATTTATTGCTATTTTTAAACATTTGAACACCACAGAAACTCTAGCTAAATTATTTTTTAAAAAAGAAATTTATTGTAACTATGTGGAGAAAGCTCACAGAATCAAAAGAATAGCCAAAAATTAAATGGGCCTCAGAGAGGACAAGAGCTTGGATCTCACCCAAGATCAGGTAGCAAAAATTAATAGATAATCTCTTAAGGACTTCGATTGTGAGAATAATCAATTTCATCCATTTATCTTCACACCTGAATTGCTTAGGTCAAGATTTAGACTATCAGGACAAGAGTATGGTGAGCTGAGCTATCCACAGCCTGTTGCCTAGCTGGGCTCATGGGCAATTTATTAATAGTCCTTCAGGTGTGCATGCAATGGGAGGGAAAAAAGTATTACATGTAGCTCTAGGTGCATGTTGAACTTCTTTTAACTTCTCAACTTTCTGTTTTATTGTATTCTGACCATCAGCCAGTTTAGACTTGTCAAATAGAGTCCATTATTCAACCAAGATTGTTTTGACTAATTAGTCTTATCACACACTTAGTTTTTCCCGTATCTGGCTACCAGAAATCTACAAGAATTTAACCAATTGCCAAATAAAATTAGAGTTTACTTGGAAAACATTTTAATCAAACCACCTATTGAACATCTATTATATGCAAATACAGAATACAGATGATTTATTCAGGTAAAAAAACTAAGCTATTCCAAATTGATGATAGTCAATAGTTATGCTATATAGTCCATCACATTCTAGAGCTGAAACTTATTAAAACCTTACTTAAGTAGTAAAGTAGAATATATATTTGTACCGTGGTAGAGACTGACTAGCTACTCTCCTAATCTAGTATTTTTCCATTTCTCTTGGGCACAGAGTTCATCAACAGCCTGCTTTGCTATTGTAACGTGTGGCCTCGTGACTGAGTTTTATGATGTATGTCATTTCCAAGCATGGCCAATGAAATCATTCCATGCTATCCTCCACCATTCGCTCCCTCCATCTTATTGGTGGGTTGTGTTGGTTGTGGCGATGATCAGAAGCCACATATTTTGTATAGGGTAGTGCCTCCTTCAGTCTGACTCTCTGGGTCTGTGGAAAAGACACCTTTTCCTTCTCTGCACTATAATGTATTGAACTTTATGAGTGATAATAAAACACATCTTAGTTTTAAATAAAGAGGCAGAAGTTATGAAGTTTCTTTCTCATCGAGTCAGCTTTAATTGATACAACTGCACACCACATAGGATTTTGTGAGACTTAAATTAGATAGTGCATACAAACAGACTAATGGAGTTCCCAACACATATTGAAACCTGAAATCAATGTTAATTGTTATGACTAGGAAATCTGTGTTTAGTTGAACAAGAAGAAAACAAATTATATCCAATTATTTCCCAAAAGACTATTAGAATATATTTAATTACATTTTTATCTGACTTTTTTTTTAAATTTTGCATTCAGGCCAAGTGCTTTTATTTACAAGTATAGTCCACAGGTTAAAACGCTGGAATATCAAACTGATCAGAATGATACTTATTTTCCCCAAATATTATCTTTGGTTATAATGCGTTATATATTATCCTTAAAAATTAGTGTTTTCAAAAGTACTTTGGGGCCTATCTTACTTTTTTTTTTCTAATTCTGTTTCTAACTAAAAGATCCAGAGAAAGATTGATAATGTAACCATTAATGTTTGTGAAAATTAAAAATATGTCATGTTGGACTTCCCTTTTTAATTTCATATCTTGAATATTTGAATTTTAAAAAGATGAAACAAAAATAAACTAAATAGATCTGAAATCAGAAACTTCAATGTTTTCATGAGCAGCTTGCTGTTAAAAATTTGTGTGGCAAAATTCTTTGTCAAGTAGTCATGGGACGTTGTAGGCTATTTGTCCGCAATCTGAGGAAATATTAAATTTCTTTGATTCTTCACCATTTAACTTCAGGGCCTTGGAGTGAAGGGTGCCTGGTCAGAAAATTGGCTTCAATTGACTGATTCATTTTATATATGTACATGAAATTAGACCCCAAAATGGCACACATTTTTCCAAAGTAAACAGTCACATTTCTAATCCAACTTCTATATCTGAGAAATAAAGTTTTGGCAGCCCGATAATCTCAAAAACCTTGTAAGTGGTCCTATAGCATGGATTTTAAATATTTAATTACAGCAATGTGTGGCCACAAGCCTAATCTTGCAACTGCTAATAAAAAATATACAAATAATCTAACCCAAATTATGCTATTTATAATTTTCTATGCTTACCTGATTCCTTGTAGTAATATGATTTCAGTGCCTCTCACACTGTATTCTAGTTGAGTCTAAATATTTTGAGAACATGCTTTTGTTTTGTTAGTCAATCTACTACCAAAAAGCATCCAAAACTTGAAAGAAAATGATCTAATTTGATGTTTATTTTTTGAATAAAAGGAAGGTGATAACCTATTTCATAGCAATTCCCTAATTGCAGAGATTGAAAGTGAAACTCTTTATAAAAAATGATATTTATTTTTCTTTAAAAAAGAATCAACTACCCAGCGACTATGGTGATTTGAGAATGAAAATCTTGCTTACAACACTCTGGTTCTCTATATTGTTCCTGCTTAAAAATTTATTTTAAAAATATTGAACTGTTTCTATTTGTTTAGAAGTTACTGATGCTATCAATTGAGTGACTTTGATACAAGCAATAGAATCTCTCAGTTCTAATGTACTTTAGGTAATTTAGACTACCAAAACTAGTTTTTAATATCTTTTAGTAAATCCACAGTCTTTTACATGGGGGTAGAATTATAGCCTGAACATAGTTTATGAGGTTCATGTAGAACATGATTTTAAAGCTTCTAAGAACACTGTGTTCTCTGCAAGGTCACGGTGACATGAACAAAGCAGCCTGAACGACTAATGGAGAAATATATCATGCCTCTATGCAGATTCTTCAATGCAGACTGCTGGATTCGACATTGGAATTCAAAACAAAATCTGTTTCTGATTAGATACAATTAAAATGCTTGCTGTTTTGTCAGGTACAAACCATCACCCCAACCTTCACCCAGCTCTGCTGTCTTACAAAGAGTGGAGGCTTCACTTTTATGTTTATAACGTTTACAGTAAAAATGGAAGTCATGTGTTACAATTTCCTAGATAACTAAACAAATAAGCAAACAAATGTAGAAAATAATGAAGTCAAAAGTACTGGAACTCTCTTTAACCATTTGATTATGTTCATTCTAAAGAACACAATAGTTTAAAAGTTAGTCTTCATCCTGAACACTAATTTGCACAGGAATAATGGGTAATTATTATATTTATTATTATATTTAATATTTATATTAATTATTCTATTTACCCATTCATATTATACTAAATCAGTCAGTTCTCTTGATTTGCAATTTAAACCATGGTAAAAACCTCTTAGAGTAAAACTTGGATTTTAGGGTTTGAGTGTGGGTCTATCAATTCTCTTCCAAGCATGGCCTCTTAGCCTATCTTTTCATAGAAGATTTTAGATCCTTATGTCTTCTGAAATCTGAATCCCACATTTTTAGTTTAAGAATTCTAAATGTTTAAATTTTGTTTGCTTGTGAAATTATTAAAAACGATTTACATTTCCACCATATATATGAATGTACATATGTGATAAAAATCATGCATACATTTTAACGCAGCGTTTAACAGCATTTTCGCTTATCTTCTCTGAATTTCCTTCTCTTGCCTGTTCAACACCCCCGCCCAGTCTTCCAGAGCCACATTAGCAACCCAGTGAGTAACTGTTCACCATTTACCTCTTGCTCAGATATAACCATTTCAATCATATGCATGAATACGTATCTACTATATGAATTACATATATATGTGTTTACATAAATATGCCTATACATATGACATTTTGATCACTTAAAAATAGAATAATGTGATATACGCATTTTACATTTTTCTTTTGCCACTCAACAATACTCTGAAAATCTTTCCAAACTTAACTGGAACATAGTGGGGTACTAAGGGTGGGGCAGTGGTGAGAGGGATCTTGACTGGTGGGGAGAATTGTATGACTAGTGATATTGTTAGAATTATCAGCATATAGTGATACTAAAAAACAAAATGTCTTTGAGTTGGGCGTTTTTATTACAGACAAGAAACCACCTTACAGCTTCCATCCAGGTGAGCTGATATTACCACCTCTTCCCCTACCTACTAGGTACACGGCAGTGAGTATATAGCTCTAATTAATTATCTTCAGTAACCGTATAATATTCTAGGATTGTACGTCTCATAATGTAATAATTTTGTAAATTGTTTTCCTATTGAAAGGCTTTTTTTTGGCCATAGTTACTTTACTTCTCTGATTTCTGTGTCTTTAAGGTTTGGTACTTTGTATCTGTCAAATAAAATCTCTAAATATAATTTCTTGTTCAAAAGAATATGTAGTTGAATTCTAAAGATAGTTTTAAAACATTCTGGGGAAAGCTCTAATGATTCAAAGTTTTTACCAGCAATAGGTGTCTTTCCTCAGTTTTCTTTAAATTACCATGATGAATATAACAAATTTTATTTTACAAGTTTTTACACATACATACACTGGCGTATTTTCTTTGTATTTATTTTTCTTTGCATTTTCTATATCTTTTTTTCTTTTGTATTTCTGTGTTAATGTCTTTCATCAATATTGGAAATTTTCAGTCATTTTTCTTATTCACGTTCTCTTTTTCTTCTCAGAACCCATTTATAAGACACATTAAATTGTTTATTTTTGTTTTACAGATCTCAGTCACTTTACATATGTTTCAGGTATCTAATACTGTGTATCAAACAATCCCAATTTAGTGAAGTGAAAAATAAACATTTATTGTTGTATCTCATATGGATTTGTCTTTGACTGAACTTAGCTGCTTGGTTCTCACTAAGTATTTCTAATGTGATTTCAATCAGATAATGTCTTCAATTAGACTTATCTCAAAGACTTTCTCACTCATGTACTTACTGATTGAAGCTTGTCGTCAACTGGGGCTTCAGTGGAGACTGGCAGCAGAACATCTACTCATGTCCTTTCCATTTGGCCCGAGTTTCCTCACAGCACAGTGGTTGGATGTCAAGAGTACTTATCTTTGGAGAGAGTAACAGAAGTGGCATCACCTTTTCTAATCCACTCTCACAAACCACAAAACTATCACTTTAACCACATTCTGTTTTTCAAGAAAATAACAATGGCTCCTCTTGTTGGGAGAGTATCAAAGAATTTGTGGATGTATTCTGAAATAACCACAATTTTTCACTCTTCTCTCTTCTTGCTTTCAGTTGGATGTTTTCTATGAAGCAGACTTAAAGTTCACTCATTCTTTCCGGTGTCATGCCCAACCTGATGCCAAGACTATCTAATATATATTTTATTTTTGACTCCATATATTCCATTTCTACCATTTTTATTTGATTTTTTATCTTTTTATGAAGATAAAAAGATATCCATCTTTTCTACTTTTTCATTTAGTATTTTTATGATAGTTATTTTATAGTTCTTTTCTGATAATTCCAACATGTCAGTAATTTCTGAATCTGTTTTTATTGATTGCCTCTCCTCTTGAATATATTTTGCATTGTCTTATTTCTTTTAATATTTTAGTACAAGTCAAAACATTTATGTCCAGAAAAAATTATATATATTCTTTCATCAATCAGTCCACTAAACTAAGGTGGTTATTATTTGAGCTGGAAGAGGAATTCAGTTTCACTCAGTTCCTCACTAAATTCAACTGTTTGTGGGCAGGGTCAGGATCTACTTTTAGCAAAACTTGGTGTATGAGCACCAACAAGATCTCAGAGAGATGTGTGCTTTACAGCCAGGAAACCCAGTTTTGGGCCATTGGAGAGTTCTCTTTTCTCTCCAATTTTCCACCCTACTATTTTGCTCCAAGCCTTAATAAGTAGACATCCTCACAATTTGTGAATACTCACAATTCATTCCTCAGAGATGTTTTCTTATACCATTTTTTTGTCTTTGGCAAATGAAAGCCAGAGGGCCTCAAATTGGTTTCTCTCAATAATCTTTTCTTGCTTCTAGCCCTAAGTAGTTGAGGGTCTGGAATATCTCCAATGGGTTCTTTTCAGCTCTCTTGCTCTCTCCTTTATCTTTGTTCAGAGAACAATTGCCCTATACTTGGGTGAGACGTCATCCACTGAAGGGGGATTTGTTTCTTTTGTCCCGCCTTACCCCCAGTGTCTAGCATACTGGCTCCTAATAGTTGTTGAAGATTCGTGGGGAGGAACTGAACCATCAGCAAGTGCTGGGCTCCTCAAATCTGAATCTGTCACACCAGTCCGTAAGCAGCCATTAAAAGATTTTTAATTACTAACAATTTGACGATTTTATCCTTCCTATTGTCTCTGATGAATCTTTCCCCCTCTCATGAATGAGGATGGCTGTGAGTGTCTTTTATCCTATCAGAAGTTTGCCATATTTTAAAAAATTTAATTTACTTAGGTTTTATTGCAGTCTTTGCTCTGTCACAGGTTTGTAAAAACCTGTGAATTTGAAACTTACTCACATTGTTATGGCTTTTCAGATGAAAGTGGAGTTCTCTTATCATTTCCTTTATTTAGCTGGATACCTAGTCTAGAAAATGAAAGGGTTTTTTTTCCATTATTATAGATTTTTATGATGTGTTTGAAGATTACATTATTGAGAGGTTTTTTTTCTACTTAATTTTTTTTGTTGTTACAAAAATTCTACTTTCACATATCACCTTCCCTGAACCACAGAGACAGGTTTCTAACTTTATTTTAATGGTATACTCATGCTTTGCTAACCTGGTGATTGATATTTGGTGGGAACCTCTCCTGAAAACTTGTGGATCAGGCATTTTCCTTTAACTACAGATTTCTTCTCTTGATTTTAAGGAAAGACTACTTGTATTGTCTTTTTTCTTTTTTGAACTTTGAAAACATTAGGATGTGCAGAACTTTATATAGATACTACAAAAACTAAACTCGAGAGAAAATAACTCTTTCATGACTCACATTTGAGTCAGTAATCCTGGAGGTCGATATCACACAACAAAATGAGTTTATGCTTTCTGGTATGTAATACAGGCCAGGTATGAATGACACACTAGAAAATGTGAATTAGAAAACATAAAGAAGTAAAAATATTCTATATTGTCTAGGGAGTATAATCTTCGGAACTGGCAGACAAGAAGCAATGAAAATGATCAAAAATTTTTATAAAAATGACTTTTTATTTTACAGTTTTCATTTTGTTTTTACAAGAAATTAGAGGAGGTAGCAGTTAGAACTTCAGCTCCCACCAGATATATCTGAATATAAATTTGTAGGAAAAGTAGCAGATATAGGTACTTTTATCTATTTTATGTTTTTAGATAATTATGCAATATTGAATAGACTGTGTAAGTTCTTGGAGAATCATTTTCTTCATATTTGAAATTAGATATATAAAAACAGGGGCTTTAACCTGAGATTAGTGGACTCAGCTTAGAGAGTTTAGAAGATCAAGATGCAAAGTTTCTAATTTTCTACAGACAGAGGAGAGATAGCTTTCAACAAACATTCAAAAACATCCATGGCTCAAAAATGCTTCAAAAATATTTCCAATATAGTTGAAACAGAATGTTACGTTGTCTTACCATTGGGCTTTATGATATATTTTAACTGACTTTAATAGAGAAAACAACATCTGTGTTACTGTCTTTAAGATTTCATATTTATTGGTGGTGTTCCATATTCTAGGCATTCCACTAAGCACTCTATGTGTTATCTCATGCAGTTTTTATAGTAGGATAAAGTAAGAGTTAATACCATCCTCATTTATTGAATGAGTAATTCAAGGCTTAGAGAATTCCTGCTTTTTTTCCATGCGGTTTATGCATTATAGCATCAGAATCTGAGGCCAAGTCTTATGTCAAATGAAATTTCTTATGACCTGTGTGCTTAATTTGTTTGAGGGGACAATGCTGCAACAATAATGTCTTCCTGAACTGGAGGGGCTGGACAAAATCATGAGTAATTACAGAGTTGTAAATAATTTATTGAACAGATAAAATACTAGATTGGATTTTAACATCTTTGAGAGGCCAGGAAAATCTAGTTAGTTCAACAAATATTTAGTGTCACTGATTCTGCCTTTGTTTGTTATTTTTACTCTTAGCAAAGTCTTTTTAAGCATTTCTTTCACTAAGGCAAAAAGTTCCAATTTTCTGCTGCTTGCTGTAAGAAAAATCCTTGATGTTCCTGATTCTTCATGGTGCCATAAGTGGGAAGAGGTTTCTTCATGGTATTAAGAAGGCAACAAAAGAAGACATAATTATCTTTGGGAGAATAGAGATAAAATAAGAATATTCCCCATGATCCACAGCTTGGATACCTGTAGAAAATTCTGTAATGGATAGCATGGGATAGAAAGTAAGTGGAAATACATGCATTATTATCAGGAAAAGGCACCTGGGGTATTATAAATTGATGTAGTAAAATCCTTTCAGAAAGCAATTTGGCAACCTGTCTGAAAAGCTATAAAAACCTTTATACCTTTTGACCTGGTAATATCTCTCCTGAGAATCTATCCTAAGGAAATAATTCAAAGGAGGAATACAGCTATATGCATAAAATTATTAATTACCACATTAACTGTACCAGTGAAAAAATGGAAACAACCTAAATATTCAACAATAGAAGGTAGTAAATTATGGAACATTAAATTAAAAAAAAATAGATAGCCATTACAATTGTAATTATGAATACCAAAGCAACTTAAAAAATATATGCAATGGATTTACTGAAAATATGCTACAAAATTGCAGGTATTTAATGATTAACTCTTTTTTAAAAAATATTTATATATAGATAAAGACTTTATGGGAAATATAAGAGGATGAAAACAATAGTATGTTACAATGGTGGGATTCAGGATGAAATCAGTTCCTTATTGACACACTGTCTTAATGCTTTCAGCAAACTGTATGTAATAACTAAAAATCAGAAAAGAAAGATTTGTGCTACTGAATCTCATGTGTTCATCCTGCTTCCATAGTAATTGTCAGAGACCTGAGACAAAGGTCCAGGGGTTAACTGTATTCATTGTACTGATACTTCCTGAATTATTTATTTATTTTTTGTAAGGTAATGTTTTTGTTTCTAACTTTTACATCCAAGAGGATATTATGCTCTTTATTATTATTATTTTTAGTTTTATACATAAGAGGAAGACCCTTAAGAAAAATGAAATTGATTCATGGATGCATGCATTTAACAGCTATTGAACTTTTCTGTGACCGAGATGATAGTGATACTCAAGTTTAAGATATACAAACAGAAAAAAAAAATGCGTGGACCATACCTCTGAGTTCAAGAACCTACCTCTTAGAGAGAGACTAGGAACAAAGTGGTCTTACAACTTTGTCATATCTAGAAGTACTGGATAACCCAGAAGCCAGAACTCAGAGAGTTTTAAAGTCAATGCCAAAAGCTTCTTAAGCATATCACCAAGGTGATTTGATAACAGCTGTATATCAGTTGCTTAATTATACCCACTCATGTAAGAATGGGGTTTTTGTTCCCTGCTTTTGTAGTCCTCGCAATCTGGGTTCTGAAATAAAGGCCTACAAATGGTAACAATATATAACATTGAGAGTGAAATAATCATGCAAACCTATAATGTAAGTAATGTCAAATTGCAGAGACATAGGATTTCAAAGGAGGGAGAAGTCAGACAATGGAATATTGTAGAAAAGGCTTTCTGGTAGATGAAAGGGATTTAACTGGTCCTTGACATATAGATCGAACCTAAATACATGGAGGTCAAAGAAAATATTTTTAGGCTTGTGTTAAGTTTTTAGGTTTACAAAGGCACAAATATGAGAAAGTACAAATTGAGTTGGTTGGCACGTGTTTATTGGCTATACAAAGGAAAGGTTTATGGGAGATTCAAGGCACATGTGTATGGAATTTGGGGTTCCTTGATTGCAATGTAAGGGAATTTCTCTTGTAAGTGTAGGAGTTATAGTACTTTGCACATATTTATATTCAATAAATAATTCAAAATGAAAGAATATGTATGTGTTTGTATTCACGCTTTCACAATTGTATTTTTAAAATGGGAAGTACTAAAGTAGAAACCCAATTAGAAATTTAGCTAATAATCCAATAGGAAGCAACTAAAAGTACTTACTTAATGTATATGAAGTAAAAAAATCATATTCTATAACCTTATCCTAATAAACCATAGTAATTAAAAAATAAATAAATAATACAGGAAAGGAAGGAGCAAACAGTTCTCAAGGGCTTACTTTGTGCCTGGGCAGATGCCTTAATATACATTCTTTATTTTCATAGTAACAATAATGTGTTATATGTGCCAAACTCTTTTCCTAAGGGCTTTCCATGTAGAATTCTGTTTAAATCTCACAACGCTGTGAAAGAGGTACAATTATTATTCATTACGGAGAGGATTAAACTAAGTTATCAAAGATTTTTAATTGGAGAAATTGGGATTCTCAACTAGAGAATTAAACATTTCCAGGAGATAGCAACAGAAACAGTGAATTTCAAAATCAATTTAATTCATTTGTAAAGGTGAAGCTGGAGAATTGAGTTGTTCCCTGAAAAAAAATACATTTATGTATCTTTTAAATTTTTTTTTTATTAAATTTGTTATGGCTCTGTTGAGGCCAGAACGTAGATTTTAGAAAACAATATGTCACTTCAAATAATTAGATTTAGAATGTTTACTTATTAAGGTGTTATACCCTTTAAAAGAATAAAATAAAAGAAATACAGCTTGTTATCTTTCTAACTCTTAAATATTTAGCATTATTTGATAAAACATCAACCTGCTATTGTGGACCAGATATTTGTACAGCTTGATTTAAATTGCATTCAGGGAATGGTATGAATCAGACTATAAAGAATTAATCATAACATTTATTTGTTCTCTGGAGTGTTGATAAGCAAACATTTTTTTTAAAAATCTGAAAACAGCATTTCTAAACTTCAAGGTGATACTGGCTATGTTGATTTATCTATTTTTTTAGAAGTTTTCAATAACTAAGCAGATCAAACTAATATTTATTTGACTGTTCCCACGTCTAGTTGATAAAATAAGACTATTGTCTATTAGAATTTGTGTAACCAAACATATAATCGTCTCCTATGGTGTAAAATAATTTGACACATATCCAAAAGCATCAGAGTAACATTCACATTGTCACTGATGGTTAGAAATTTTGTATTCATTTAAATATATTTAAAATCAAATAAGTAACCATGAGTTTATTCAATTGTTGTCAAAAAGATGCTCAATGATTTAACTTCCACCCAGCAGTAACACCTTGATTAATAATACATCCTCTGGGAAAGAGACTCAGGGTTGTTTATACGGGCTCTACTGTTTTATCTAAAAACATCAATGGGAGAATGAAAGAAATATTTCTAAATAAAATGCCATGCATTAACAAACCAGAGGAGAGGGTTTTTATTATTTGTTTTTTTTTTTTTTCCAAAAATGCTCTGGAGTAACAATAAATTTTTCTGTCCTGCCCCGAAAACAAACCCAACTTTGTCCATTTTGGGGAAAAGTCATCATGTGGTTCTAATGACAGAATGGAGAATTCATGTTTTCTTACTTCCATTCTACTCCTGGCTCTTTTCTGCTACCCTCAAAAGGTGACACTGATAGGAGACAGAAAGAAACAAATAAGAGACAGAAGGAAACCTACTTGTAGCTGTACCCCAAGTTCGCATGGAGCCATATAAAGACAACAGGTTATGGAGTCACACAGATCTGGTACTCATCATTTTAAATTTTATTTTATTTAGCAAACACTTATATGGGTCAAATTATAGACTAACACAATTCTAATCCTACAGTAACTCACATGAGAACAGTTCTCTTCATGTACCAATTTTACAGATAAAGAAACTGAGGGACACACAGATGAAATGACTGGCCTAGGATCACCAAGCCAGGGGGTGGCAGAGGCTACACTTAGTGGCCCCATCGTCTCAGGCACCTAAGCTCTCTGGCTTCAGTTTTTCCAGTTGAAATACTGGTACAGTATCTGCAGACCATGACTATTGTTAGAATGCATATATCACTTTTTGATGGTCCTATATCTTATGAATATCTTCCCAGCATAGATCTACCCAGAAAACCCTTCTCCATATTTTACCACACCCAGGTTTCAGCTGGACCTGGCTACCACAGTTTTCATTTAAATCACACATGTATTTGGGAGGGTAGCACATTTCACATTAATACATTTCGTATTTAATAGTATTTGTGTGCAATAAGACGTTGTAAACTAAAACATATCCCAATATTTTTTATTTATTTTATACCTCTTTCATTAGACTGCTTGTTGTATCAGGGGGAACAAACGTGTCTATTTGTGTCCCCTGTACCCACAGGAGTCCTGGCACATGGTAGGAATTCAATAAGTACAATTTCATGAACGAGTAAGTGAAAGGTTTTCTTATATCTATAGAATTTCCATCTACATGTGACAGTGAATGCATCTTTGTTAATAGATACGCTATATATTAACAGCATTTTCTAGGAATAAAGCTATATAAGTGATCCAGAAGAAAGGCGTCAAATAGAATTAAAATTGTGCAAATGGAAATCTCAGACATTTGACAAATCCTTAAATTGTTGATGTATAAATTGGTGTCTTTTTTTTCTTTGCGATAAAAATGTGAATTGCAAGAATTACACATCTAAGGCTGTGGTTAAAATGAGAACCACCAATCAATAAATGTAAACCAACAAAAATAAACTAAAAAAAAAACTATAAAAACCACAAAGAGCAACCAAAATCACAAGGTGTTTAAATCTCACCCTTCCAGCAGGCTTGATCTGTCAGCTGGCCATAAGAACTAGCTCCCAGAGCCACAAGCTCTGAAGGCTGACCCCACTCTAGGAAGCAAAAGGTGAAGGTAATCTCCATATGTGATTACCAAGCATCTTAAACACCCAAGTCTCATATTCAATTGTATTCAGGAGACAAAGAGTTGCCCAGTACGTCCACTGCTCACAAATGCTCACAGATGCTCCATGCAGCCATTTCTGGAAGCCAGTAGGCTCCTTGCTTCTTGCCTGTGACTCCAACTTTTACAACTCGATATCAGAACTAAATTAAAAGCAAATCTTAAATCTTATTTTTTTACATTGAGAGATTTTCTAAGGCTTTTATTTTCTTAGTCCAGAGACTTGCATTTCTATATATTCATACCCTAAGAAGCTGGATCTAAAAAACAGAACAACACTAAGCTGAGTGACAACACATTGACTCGCCCTGTAAAAAAAAAAAGGGAAAAAAATACGTAAAACTTTTTCTAAAATGAAGAATGAACCTACGCAATGACACTGGAGTACTTTTACAATGGGCTTAAAGGCATGACCAAAAGATAAATGTATGTATTTAAAATGACTTGCGGGCAAGGCTCCCATCTTAAATATTTGAAATATTCGGGCCTCCAGGCACCTGTTCAAGTTTGTGCGATTCTCCCCCAGGCAGCTGCCTCACTAGCCTCCAAGGCCTCAGGCTGGTTCTGAATGTAGTCCAGGCAGAATCACTAATGAGCAAGTTCAGCTGGTGCTAAATGACAGGTGTTGGTTCCTGATTGCTTTCAGTGGCATGAGGTAATTCTTAAAGAGGGAAGGAAAGGAGCCATCAAATACTTGTCCTCAAATCCAGCCTTTAATTGTGCTCAAAACGAAATCATACTCCAGAGAAATTAATAGCCCAGGAGGGCTTAAAGATATCTTTTCTTAATGAATACAAAATTATACACAATGGTAGCACAACAGAGAGGTGACTTGGGGGCATTATACAAGGTCCAGGAGTGCATGGGACATGCTCTTGTGACCACTAAAGCTTAAATCCAGGTAGATAGTTTGACCTGATGGTCCAGAGTCATGAAAAACGGTAAGACCCCACTGTGTCAGCCTCCAGCTCCCAGCCCATGGGTCGCTGACAATGTGTGCATGGAGTGTACTTGTCGTAAGAGTGGGAGGCTAGCAGTGGTGCCTCCACAACCAGATGGCCACAGAAGTGCTCCCAACTCCACCCCCGCATCCAGTGAGACTTTTCTCAGTGACAATATGACCTACCTCTGCAATCGGCAAACCGTGCCCCACAAGCTGGATCCAGCTTCCCTTTTGTTTTGATGCATTCATGACATATGAAGGGTTTTTGTATGTTAATGTGGTAAAAAAAAATTATCAAAATGAGAAGGATATTTAATGGCACATTAAAATTATATGAAATTGAAATTGTAGTGGCTATAAATAAAGTTGTATTGGAACTCAGCCATGTGCTTATTTGTTCACCTATTATTTATGGCTGCTTTTGTGACAGAGTATTTGTGATAAAGACTGTATCATCCACAGAGCCAAAAATATGCATTGTCTGGTTCTTTACAGAAAATGTTTACCTACCATGGCCTCTTACCAGCTGTGGTGACAGATCACTTACATTCGGAGCCTCAGTTTTCTCATCTGTACGGGGATATTAATGCTGACTGCAGAGTCTGGGACAATTCCATAGATCAGGTGCCATAAAGTACCTAACACGATGGCAGTAAACGATTGCCATTTTTATTCTTAATGGAATGGGAGGCAAGAAGATTTCTCGGTGTCTGGATTGTGATTCCAAACAATGGGAAGTGACCACCAGTCCTGCTGAGGCTTCAGGCCACCAAAAGTGTAGTGGATGTTGTCTTAGTCACCTCCAGCTGTCGTGACGAAATGCCATAGATGGTGTGGCATAACAACAGAAATGTACTTCATACGGTTACGAAGGCTGGGAAGGCCATGGTCTGGTTGCCACCGTGGTCTGCTTCCAGTGATAGCTCTCTTTCTGGCCTGCCGACACTCACCTTCTTCATTATATTCTCATGGTAGAAAGACAGAGGATGAGAGACAGTTCTGGTGTTTCTTTTTCTTCTTATCTACTCATGGGGCTGCACCTTCAAGACCTCATCTAAACCTAATTACCTCACAAAGGTCCCACCTCCAAATGCCAGCACATTGGGGACTGGGACTTCAAAATATGACGTTGGCAAGGGCGGGAGGCCAACTTGCGGTGTGATCAAATCCCCAGCAGCTTTTCCACCGTTTCCTCCACGTGCAGCTGCGACGATGGCACATCAGCTTTGGAGAGAACCTTCACTGGTCTCAGCAAAGCCCCTGGAGATCAAAGGGAGACATTTTCAATTGTTGTAATGACTAGAGGGTGCCGCTGACATTAAGTAGCAGCAAGAAAAAACGCACACGTTTCCACACAATTAAAAAAAAATTCTATCCGAAAAGTCAACGACACTGCTTATGAGAA
Source organism: Macroglossus sobrinus (assembly GCA_004027375.1). NCBI lineage: Eukaryota > Metazoa > Chordata > Mammalia > Chiroptera > Pteropodidae > Macroglossus > Macroglossus sobrinus. The sequence continues at coordinate 15,624 of PVKZ01002653.1, read as the reverse complement.
TCCCAGAGTAACGTAGACCTTAGACAAACCCTGAGTGTCTAATTGGCACAGGCATCAGGACATTTTCTGGGGATTTGGGGACAACATCGTTCTCGTATACAGTGTGGTGAGCAAATGTGAAGCCTAAAGTTGCTATAAGCATTTTGGGAATATCGTTCTATGACCAGAGAATGCAGTTCAAGGGAAAAGAAGTAAGAGAGTGGAACAGAGCCACGAGAATTAGAGAAGAAACAGGACCCTAACTAAGCCACACCTGGTTATTTCCTACCTGTGAGCATCTCAGTCCTTTAGAGCTTAAATCACTCAGAATCACACTTTTGTTTTAATATTTGCCAACAAGATCAACTAAGTATTACAATTAGGACCTGTCTGCAGACCCGGGTTGAAGATGGACTGACTTGCTTAGGTCAGACTCTTAAAAGCCATTATATAAGCACAGAACAGCGATTCCTTTTTAATATGTTGAGTTGCATTTACCAGTTATATCTCCTATACACTGCTTAACAAACTTAAATTGCATGTAGTGTCACTTTGTGTGAAGCTCTATATTCAGCTCTGGGAGATGCAGAAAGGAATCAGGCACATTACTAGTCCCCAAGGATCGAATGACCTTGTGGAGAAAACAACATAGAAACTACCCAAGACATTAAAATAGAAGGCAGCATAAAGCGAGGTGCAGGCTCGACACAGCATTAGAGCCAGAGAAAGAGATTTATCGTCCCCATTAGATGGTCGCAGCAGCTCTGTGGGGGAGTCAGAACAGATGTTTTTATCCTCATTGTTATAGATTAAGAGATTCAGAAAGGTCCAGTGTGACTGGGGTAATTAGTGACACATTAATAGTGCTTAGAGATTCTGGCTCAAAGCCCAATGTTCATTTCGTTCCTCCACAAAATTTCTTAATAATAACGACGACATCAGGGAAAAAAAAAAACTATTTCATATTATTAAACATTTTATAAAGAACTGGCGTAAAGAAACCTGGTTGTCAAGGAATAAAATGAGAAATGTGTAAGATAATAGGGAGCAACGGGGACTGTGAAACAACAGAGGCTACCTGTTCCAATTAAGGGGAAACCATCACTCACCTCATTATTGGCCAATAATGTCAGAACTTTCTACTTTTCAAGAGATTCATAAATCTAAGTCATATATGGAATTTTATAATGTATTTTAACATTTTAAGAAGTTCTATCAATTCTACCTCCAAGATACATGTTGAACCTGTTCACTTTCTTTCTTCTCCTTGTAATAACCTCTTAAGTCATCTTCTAGATCAAAATTATATTCCTTTCTTATATATCTGCTACACAGCAGAGTGATCTATTTTTAAAAATGAAAGTTACATATAGACTAATAAAGCAGAATGAAGAGTCTAGAATTAAATCCTGGCATTTGCAGTCAATATTTGATAAGAAAGCCAAGAACGCCCCATGGGAGAAGGATAGTGTCTTCAACAAAGAGTTCGGGAAATCTAGAGAAACACACACAGTATAGTAAAATTGGAACCTTATGTCGCTCCACTCACAGAAATTATCTCAAAATGGATCAAAGACTTACACATAAGAACTGAGACCATAAAACTCCTAGAAGAAAATATAAAAAAAAAACTTCTTGATATTGGTCTTAGTGATGATTTTTTAGGTATGACACCAAAAAACACACAATAAAAACCCACAAGTAAAACTTGACTAATGGGATTATATCAAACTCAAAAGTTTCAGCACAGCAAAAGAAACAATCAACAAAATGAAATGACAACTTTGTAAGAATGTAATACAATTTTTTGCAAACCATATTTTGGTCAAGGGTTAATATTCAAAATGTATAAAGAATTAATGCAACTTATTAACAAAAAGCAATCAATCCAACTAAAAATGGGCAGAAGAGCTAAATAGACATTTTAAAGAGGACATCCAATGGCCAATAGACACATGAAAAGATGCTCAACATCACTAATTAGGATGCAAATCAAATAAAAAATGAGATGTCACCTCACAATCTGTTAGAATGGCTATCGTCAAAAAGACAGCATGTGCCGATGAGGATGCAATGAAATGGGAATACTTACAAGCTGTTGGTGAGAATGTAAATTAGCCCAACCATTGTGGAAAACCATATGAAATTTTCTCAAAAAATTAAAAACTTTTAATTTTTAATTAATTTTATTTTTAATCTACAATACAATCCAGCAATTCCACTTTTGGGTATGAACCCAATGGAAATGCAAACAGGATTTTGATTAGATACATGCACGCCCATGTTTACTGCAGCATTATTTACAATAGCCAACATATGGAAACAACCCAACTGCCCATCAGTTGATAAATGAATAAAAAATATATGATTCATGTATACATTTATATGTATGTATATACAATGGATTCTTATTTGTCCATGAGAAAAGAAGATACTCTATCATTTGCAAAAAGATGAATGAATCTTATTATGCTAAGCGATATAAGTCAGACAGAAAAAGACAAGTACTGTATATCACTTACATGTGGAATCTTTAAAGAAATGTCAAACCTGTAAAAAGCAGAGAGTAAAATAGTAGTTGTTAGGGGGTTGGGAATGGGAGGATGAGACTGATGGTATTTAAAGGGACGAATTAGTAATGAGTAGTAAATAAGCCATAGAAATCTAATGTACAGTATAATGAAACAGTCAATAATACTGCACTATAATGATGCAATGTGCTAAATATTACACCACCCATAAGAGTAATACAGTATACACTTTAAATTTAAAAATAAAATAGCAATCAGCAAAAAATAAAATAAAAAATAAAGGTGATCATCCTTTTATCCATCCTACACATTTATCAGTCAGAATCTAATCATGAAACCCAGCCATTCTGCATAGTAGAGGAATACCGGGCCTATTATAAGGGTTACAGAAATGTGGGTGGAGGTGGGGATGTGGAGGAGCCTAAACACCGAAGTCAGCAACAACAACAAAAGAGGTAGAGTCACTGACCCATCACCTAATACACTAGAGTGGGTGGAAACCTAATCCCAATGCTGTATGTGTTTAAATGTTTTTATTATAAGTATGTGTACACCCCCAGGTATCAGATGAAATTCTGACTCAGGCGCACTATGTAAGTAGACTCCCCTGCAGAGTTCGGCCTCCACAGAGCTCATTTTTCACTGGGGGTACTTTCTGTTTTATATTTAAAAAGGAGTGACCAGAATACCGCTTATTTTCCCAAAGTATCATCATAAAGATCATTCTTTACCCAAAGACCAATTTTTCAAATTAGAAAAGTCACAACAAACACTTAACAAATCAAAGTTATTCTAAGAACCAAAGAAACTTGCCAAGAATATGCCTAAGGTTTTCTAACTATTCAGTATTTTTAACTTCTCTTGTTTACAAACTAGAGAGAGTCACACCACCCAATTGTAGATATTCAGGCTTTATAGACAGTTTGGTCTCTTGAATTGCTGTACATCTTATTTTCTGATATATGAAGAGAGAGAAATCTCACCTAACCTTCTCTTAACCCCTAAGATGATGATGCTTTTAAAGATTTGGGCAACTAAAGGGCACCCCTTGGAACAGGCTGACTTGATGGAGCATCACGTTACTCAGAGAGGGTCTCAGAGAATCCCCTGCAGTCGCTCTCATGGTGTCTAATACAAACCATGCACATCATAAATATTTGTTGAATAAATGATTGAATAGAATAAATAAAAAAGAAACCGAAGCTAATAGTGATACGAGATTCTCTAGAATTTGGAGCTTTACTTCCTGGCATGACCAAGCAATGATAGAATTTAATACCAAAGGGCTTTCCAAAGCAAAGTCTGGTTGCTAGCACTGACCTTGAGATAGCAGCAAGGGTGTGCGAGGCACGGAGACACACTAGTCATTCTGTCTGCACAGATGACATACCTGGGGTCAGGCCACTCTCTATTTATACATCCTCATTCTTCACATACTAGACATTTGATCTGGGATGTTAAATCCTTTGTAACCAACACAGCCGTTGTCAAACCCATCAAACTCTTGGTGAGATCGGCTTTCAAATGTTGTGCTCTGACATGCACTGTGGTGGGTGCTACCTAAATCTAATATTTTATTCAATAAATTAAACATGAAACACACAATGAGATAACAGGCCAGATTTCAGGCAAAGTTATTTCTTCTTAATATTTATCCACAAAGAAATTTAAGAAAGAACAAAGGTTGACACCTTTCAGATGGGTGAGAATGAAATTAAATCCTCATCGTGTCCCCATCACAAATAGAAAACACATCCAAGGGCTCTAATGTCTTTTGACGTTAAATTACATGCATGTCAAATTTTATAACTGATTATAACTCATTTCAATACAACACAGGAATTTATCCACAACTACTGTACATTGTAAATGCCAAGTGTAAAGACAAAAAGAATGACAATCTTACAGATAATGTGGGTAGCAGAGCAAAACCTGTTTATGTCTGTTGAGTTATATAGCTGTTTCCATTTTTTTCCCTTTTAAACACATTTGAAATTATGTCAACACAAGAACATGCTAGGAAATTCTGTCTCCCGGGTTACTGAAGTATAAATAAAATATAATACAGGAGATTGGGATCTTTTTTACAGATCCTACTAAACTGTCTGTCTATACTTGCCTCCAGAAGAATTACTGGATGGGTTTGGCTTTGCAATCTCAGTAAAGCAGAATAAATATTTCCTATGTCTTCATTAGTTTTCTAGTCTATAGTTCTCTGTATATCTGAAAGTGTACCCATTATAGCTCTAAGGTTTTAGGGTATTTTCTCAGATACCAATGAGTTCTACTATTTTTATTTTCTGTGTCTTAATGATTTCTTCTAAATCACCGTGGTCTTTAATTTTATCCATTAACCAGCATTATTCCTTATTACTTCAATATAATGAAATAATTTCACTACATTGTTTTTGTTTAAACTTTCCCTCCTCTTCTATTTCTTCCCCTTTATTTTCATTTTTTCCCTTTTTTTCTCATCTTTATCTCAATCCTTTCTCATGGTCTATAAGATTCTGCATTATTGGGTCTTGTGTTTCTCTTTTCCCTCCTCTTCCCCCTCATTTTGTTTCCCACACATATTAGTCTCCTAAACTTATCATTGTCCAACTAAGAGCCTTTGTGGTTGTGTTTTTGTTTGTTTGTTTTGTTTTTTGTTTTTTGTTTTTGTTTTTTGGCTTAGAATGCTCCTTTTCAAGGCTATCATGAACAACTATGCATTGTGTATAGCACAACTCCAAGGTGACCCTCAGTTATACTATGTTATTACTGATTTTTCCAGAATTTTGAAACATGGTTGCCTGACTTTCGGCTCTAAGAAACTCAGTTTATATGTTATATCTTTAGAGAAGTCTTTTCTCACAACAATATGGGAAGTCCCTCTACTCATCTTTTCTATCCAGTAACTCTTTACCTCATCACTCTGTTGGTTTATTTCATAACATTTATGAAAAGCATTAAAAATACCATAAATTTAGTTATTACATATTAATCATATTTCTTCAGGCCAAAGTTTCTTGAGTTTTGTGACCATCTCTGCCTTTACAGTTTTGCAATATCTGTAATATCTTAAACCATGCCCGGCACATACAAAGCCCTCTATAAATCAGTGTTGCGTAAATAAAAACACAAATGAATAAATGAGTGAATAATTTTTTTTGGACACATTCATTTTTATTTCTCAATTCTAGGTCCTCATTTAAATTAGAATAAATACCAGCCTCATGATAATGGTCTCATCATCGGTTGGGTGAAACATCACTCCCTTGGTTCCATGAAATTTTCTTTTCTTTGAAGCTTTTTGATTGACATTTAGCTGTGCCTGTTAAATACAGCTTACCGATTAACTCCATTTTCGCATTTTTGCTGATGCTCATAGTGAGTTTGATGACAGCAAGATGTAAGTAAGGCCTGAGTGGAAGTCAATATAGGATGTTAGATGGGGGAGGAGGCAGAAGAGAGTCGATTGATGGAGAGATAGAAGCGCCCCATAGAGCTTTTCCATCTAGTTTATGGCTCTATCCAAGGTCTGGCTGTTCACTGCTTAACAAGAAGTAAGACTGACAATTTTGACACCCTACGCTTTGTACCTTCTTTCTACATGATTTCAGTATAGCGGTGGGCTCCCTGTGCTTTACAGCTATCTGCAAGGGGTTCCCTGTTTTGCTCTTTGATGCCTTGAAAGGCCACTGAGCCAAAAACAGCCCAGAAATGGAGAACAGGAAGGAGTTGTTTATACCTCTAGGAGCAATTTTCTACTGCAAAGGTATGTATTTTGTGGCTAAATGTCCTAGGCTCTCTCTATCTTTGGTGGGACCTTTCAGAAGCAGTTTCTACATTGTTACTCAAAGGGTAGAGCCACAGTTATCAGAAGCCATTGACGAATTCAGTAGTGGTTTTATCCTTCCCACATCTCACTTTCCTCACCTTGCCACTAGCAAGTTTTGAAATCTCCTTCCAAAAATCTACCTGGATCCAAGTATTTGTCTTAATACCCACTTTGTGGGAGGGGACCCAAACAGACAAGGACCCTTACCTTGTGTCCTCTCATTTAATTTGCATCTTATTCATCCTCTTCACAGGAACTTCTGTCGTAGTTTTGCATTATTGCTTGATAAAAAATTTAGAATTTTTTTAAAGTAAAAAAAAAAAATCCTGAAGTAAACATAAATTGATAAAAAATAAAGTTGTTTAGGAGCTATGCATCCCAAAGCTGAGCATTCTTATTTAAGCAAAGTTGCTTCTTTTGATCAAGATGACCTGGTTTTACATATATGCAAATTATGTTTATCTCTCTCCAACTCTCACAAATGAAATAATGAATAAAATTCAAGAATAAAACAAACAAAAACAAGACACAGAATGACTTAAATTCATATTCAAGCCTCAGCATTTACTATGGAAAAATTGTTCTTCACTTTTCTAGTATTGTTTCTTCTTTTATCAATTGGTGATTATGACATCCATCTTATAGGTTAATATTAATGATTAAATTTAAAGAACACCCTTCAAGCTTCAGTTAAAATAAAAAAGTTATGGTTAAATATAGCAACATAGAAAAATCTCCAAAATGTAGATATGAAGAAAACAAATTATAGAACCATATTTTGTTTAACATCCTAAAACCTTTAAAACTATACATATGTATATGTAAAACATATAGAAACATTTCTGGGAATGTGGGAGTATATGAAAATAGGCAGCAAAAATTCTGAAAAAATGCATATAAATTGTGGTAGAATATTGGTTGAGGGTGTAGTTGAAGGCGATTTCATTTTTACTTTATATACTTTCCCAACTTGTTTTTTGTGGTATAAGAGCATCTGCTCCTGTATAGCTTGTGTAATAAATAGAAAGTAGGCCACATGTTAATATTTCCCATCACATCTTATATATGCAGAATTCCTCTTATACAAAAGTTTCTAGTCTATACCTGCTGCACAAGTAACTTCATTTTACTTTGGACACAAACAAAAAAATTTTTTTGTTTGTTTGTTTTTTGCTGTTCCAGAAAATGCATGGTGTCTGGGCCATGACAATCACTTAGGAAATGTTAATTGATTAAATTAATGAGTAAGTAAGTAAATAAATAAATAATTGATCAGATACAGGTATTGTAACTCTAATTTTCTTAAGATGGGCCCATCATTCTTATAGTTGTCTAGTAACATAAAATTCAGTACAATCTAGTAGTTGTAGACAAGCAGACTAGATGAGGTTACTAGAAATTCTCTTTTACTTCCTATGTTGTTCTAACAGTATTTTACTAGGGTTGTTGTTATGATTCGAAATGGTGGTGGTATGTATTCACTCAAAATTGGAGAGATGAGTAAGTTTTCCAGAATTATCTTAAAGGGAATTTAAATGTCAGGTTTTCGTATCCATACTTAATCTCATAAAAATATTTGGGAAAACTTTTTTTATGAAGTGCTTCAAAATCGTTATAACTCTGAAGTCATGTGATGGTTGTGATTAGAAACTATTCAGGCATGCAAACACCCACATTTAGTTAGATAAGACTCATCTTTGTATATGTAAGCATTTAAATTTCTGGTTCACTGTTAGATTAATAATGCTATTTATCTATCATTAGTGCTCTTCTCTCTCTCTTTTTTTTTTTTTTAACTTATCTTCACTCTGGGAAACAGAAATGGCAAATTTTAATGTACATTGAATCAGTGCCACAATGTTTTTCAGAAACTACTGAGAAAACACATCAACAGATATCTCTCTGGAATCCTCAACCTTTCAAATAAAGCTCAGAGAGTTTTGAGATAGTGAATCATAGAACCAAGATTTGAATCCAGGCCACTGGACTCCAGAGCCAGTAAATATTAAGTAATATTTAAGTAAATATTTTTCAAATCAGATAAAGCTAAAAATATTCAGTGAATGAGATATAAACCTAAAAGCAACAAACAAACAAGGCAAACAAACAGAGATTTATGGACATGGAGAATAGACTAGTGGTTTCCAGAGGGTAGGGAGTGAGGGGGGAAGTGGGGAGGTAGATAGGGTAAAGGGGGTCAAATATGTGGTGACAGAAAGAAATCTAACTATCGGCAGTGAACATACAATGCAATATATATATATATTTGCCTTACTATTGAATTGTACACCTGAAACTTACTGGATTTCATTAACCAATGTCACCATAATAAAAATAAATACATTGAAAAAATAAAATAAAATACTTAATTAAACTTAATTACTTTATTATTAAATCAAACTTAAAATTAAAAATATATTCAGTGAGAATCTACTATAATCAAATCGCCATTCCAGAAGTAACTGGTCTCGGTATATCTTTGAAGTACAATTGATTATATGGACATGGATGTCAAAACGTGCCTTAGAAAGTTGAAAAAATTAATTGCAGATTCAGAAGTACAACCCTATGAAATATGCTTAACATTTTTTTTCCCTCATGATGAAACTAAGGTTTGGGGAGGTAAAATAAATTACCCCAATTCTCACATTTTGTGATAGATTCACTATTTGAACTTAGCAACCTGACTGTTCTCCCAATCTTGTTGATTGTGTCTCTACCATATTCAAATTATGGTGCCAAAATAACTGCCATGGATTAATCTTAGCATCTCTTTTAATTGCTTACTAGCTCTCTAACTTTACTAACAAAAAGGAATTTTCATTTGACCAAATACGCATTCAATCTGAAGGCTGGAACTATTCATTGTAGGAAATATAAGAATAAACTTAAACAGGATCGTAAAAATGGAGTAGACCTGGGTAAGTGGAAAATCAATAGATTTATTTCTAGGCAAAAGGAGCTGACCTTACATATGAAGGATTCATGCGTGGCGGCAAAATAACAATGATACTATTATCTTTATAACAGATAAAAGTTATCAGATGCTTACTTTGTTCCAAGCATGTACGTATCATATGCTTCCTAATGTTCATTTTCCAAGTGAACGGTCAGTAGTGTAGAGGGGTAAAGTAATTTATCCAAGTCACACATCTAGTAAATTTCAAAGTTAAGGCTTGAACGGAAGCATGTCTAATTTCAAACCTCACCTTGTCAAGCTTTTGCAATACTATTGACAATTAGGAACAAAAGAAATTTTTATAATTAAGAGCTTTTTCTCCTAATGTTGGAAAGATGGCAGTCAGTGGAAGTTGCAAATCACAGACTTCTCACTCGACGTTCAGTGCAGAGCTGCTTCTCGAGTATGTGCTCAGGAAATGCAAGCGAGCTCACTCCCAGACATGGATGGACTCACCGGAAGGAGTCTGTGACCAGGCCAGACTGCTCAGCACCTAGTAACTCTGGGGTGTTGCTACCACGATTTTGTGATGGCGTCTTAATTTAGAGCAACCTGTTTCCATTGAGGAGCTGGAGACTCTGTGGAAGGAACTTAATGAAATATCTTGTCTCTGAAGAAGGTGGAGCTTGAAAATTGGAACTTGCTGTTTGGATGAACTTCTTAGTGAAACTCCTCCTGAAGCCCTAAACTCGGGTGATATTTTTTGACTCTACATTTTTTGGCCCATCTGCTTCAGTGCATGCTGTATTTTAACGTGCATTATTAGTACTTTTTCACCTGATATATCTTTCCTCTGGAATCACCAATATTTACAGGCAGAAACTTAGTCTGCATTACCTGTGTGATTGCATTCCCTATAAGTAGTACCTTTCATCATGTCTTGCAGAAGTATAGATCTATATTTGTGGAAATAATTAGTTAATTCATTTAGTTACAAATGAAAGGTAAAGAACTGCAACCATGACCAGTATCTTCATTTTTTTAAAAAAATATTCTTATGATTCATGTCTGCTTTCAAAAGTCCAGAGATGGCATTAGTATTGATCAGGCCAAGTGCATCCTGGTGAATCTTCAGGGTAACATGACCCAAAGTATGACACTGAACATATTTTTATAATTCCTTTATTATTCATGTCACTTGGCTTCTCATACTGTAACGTTCAGGGAAAATATGCACAACTATCTGAAAGTCTTCATAAGAGGAAAAGTTGAATAACAAGCATTGGAATTTCCCTTTGAAGAGTTGTTGTTTTTATCCATGTACAAGTTGACCCCCTCATGTGGTGCACACATGACAAGGCTTTCAGACTGAAACCAGAGACACAGCCATGCTCAAATCTCACCCTCTTTCAGTCCTTTGATGTTTTATTTGAAAGTTTGTATTGTCCCCAAAGGAATTAAGAAAAAATACTTCGCAAGGGCTTAGAACATTAAATATGAACCACTTTCTTTTAAACTGAAAAATAAAATCAGTGGCAGAACAACTGGAATAAATATCATAGATTTATAATCAATAATATATATTAATCAATAAATATATATTATTTTTATATATAGTGTGTGTGGTATAGAACTAGCATGTTAGGTATGATATACATAGCAAAGGAGAAATTAAATGCATTAAGATAGATATTATGTTATTATAATTATTAATATTTTTAAAAGGATTTGAGGAATATCTATATTTTTACCAAAAGGTGTCTAGGCCCTTTTATCTCTATTACATTATCAAATTGTGATTTTAAAGTTAATTAATTAACTTGAATATGTAATACATGCACAACATTTTTTTTTAGAGTAAAGGTTAAAAGTGAAAAGAATTGTTATAACATCCTCCCCTCCCCTCTCTCCACCTCATTTAGTCTCCGTCCTTGGAGAAAACCATTATTACCAATTCTGAACTTGGACTTGCAGAGATTTTACACACTCGGTTTCTGTCAGTACAATCTAAACCTACCCATTTTACACTACTTAGGAGTTTCATAATGTCCCACGGTATTTATGTTACTTTTTACTCCGTCTGTTTACTCTAATGGAATGAAATTCAGAACATTTTATTATTGTTTTATATCTCCCTCTGCAGTGCTACTTAAAGTGTGGGCTGAAGACTTTGACTTTCTATAAAACTTTTATTACTGATCTGCAACAAAATAATGGAAATCGTGCATTAGTATTTAGAAACTTTAATGGCAAATGGATAATGTTACAATAACTCAGCATATATTCACTGTATTTTACAAAATTATTAGTTTACAACAGATTGTGGGGAAGAAACCCTATCTTTCACTGTGTGAGAAATACAGCACTTGGTTCAGACCCATAAACAATAACTAATATAGTGTAGGCACTGACTAAATATCAATGGAAAGAATAAAGGAGTATGTATTTTTTCCCCAGCTTTATTGAGGTATATTGACAAAACTTGTATACATTTAGGGTGTACAACATGATTTTTTTTATTTGTGTATACATTTTTAAATGATTACCATAATCAAGTTAACTAAGATATCCATCACCTCATTTAGTTACTGTTGGAGTATGTGTGTGTGTGTGTGTGTGTGTGTGTGTGTGTGTGTGTAGTGAGAACACTTGAGTTCTACTATCTTAGTAAATTTCAAGCATACAGTACATTTTTATTGACTATATTCACTATGCAGTACAGTAGGTCTCCAAGAAATGTTCATCTTATAATTGAAAGTTTGTACCCTTTCATCAATAATCAATATCTAATTTTTTCCTCACTCCTTAGCTTTTCTGTTACTATGAGTTTGACTTATTTTTTTTTTAAGATTACACATATAAGTGAGATCATGTGATATTTATCTTTATCTGGCTTTTTCATTTAATATAGTTTTCTCCAGATTCATCAATGTTGTAGTGAGAATCAGGACTTTATTTTTTTAAGGCAGGTAATATTTCACTGTGTGTGTGTGTGTGTGTGTGTGTGTGTGTGTGTGTGTGTGATTTTCAACCTTATATATTTATCTATCAACTTAGTTTTTTCCATTTCTTGGCTACTATAAATAATGCTGTAATGAATATGAGAGTCCAACTATCTCTTCAAAATAGTGATTTTATTTATTTTGGATATATACCCAGAAGTGGGTTTGCTGAATCATATGATAGTTCTATTTTTAATTTTTTGAAGAATATTCATATTGTTTTTCATAATAGCTGTATCTGTTTATATTCCCACCAACAATGTCCAAGCTTTCCTTTTTTTCACATTGTTGCCAACACATATTATCTCCTGTCTTTTTTATGGTAACCACCCTAACAGGTGTGAGATGATATTTTATTGCAGTTTAAATGTGCATTTCTCGGATGGACAGTAATGTTGTGTAATTTTTCATGTACCTACAGAACCACAAATAACCCCAAATAGCTAAAGGAATTTTGAGCAAGAAAAACGAAGCTGAAAGTATTACATTTCCTGATTTCCAATTATGCTATAAAGCTATAGTAATCAAAACAGTATGGTATTTGCATAGAAACAGACTTATAAACCAATAGAACAGAATCAAAAGCCCAGAAATGAACTTGAGCATATGAGGTCAACGCATTTTCAACAAAAGAACCAAGAATACACAATGGAGAAAGGATATTTTTTTCAATAAATGGTATTGAGAAAACAGGATATCCACATGAAAAAGAGTGAAACTGGACTCTTATACCATACACAAAAATCAACTCAAATCAATTAACGACATGAATGTAAGACCTAAAACTATAAAACTCAAAGAAAACATAGGGGAAATCTCATTGACATTGATGTCAGCAATAATATTTTGAATTTGACACCAAAAGTAAAGGCAACAAAAACAAAAACAAACAAACAACAATAACAACAACCTAGTGAGACTACTTAAAACTAAAAGGCTTCTTCTGTACAGCAAAGTAAAGTATTAACAAAATGAAAAGTCATTCTACATCCTACTAAATGAACAAAAAATATTTGGCAATCATATATCTGATAAGTGGTTAATATTCAAAATATATAAAGAACTCACACACCTCAATAGCCAAAAGCAACAACAACAACAACAACAACAACAACAACTTAAAATGGGCAAAGGATTTGAAGAGGTATTTTTGTCATAAAGACAAACAGCATGGATCCTACCTGCCTTAAAAAACCAGATTCTTAGCTTTCATTCATATGGATCGAAAGGGTGAAGGAGGTCAGTGGCCCTTCCAACCTGACTGTGAGACAGCAGATCCAGAGAAAGGAATAAACATTGATCTAGTCTTACCTTGGAGGTGTTCATGAATAAGCCAGTGTGTCTCCTCTGGGTAAGTAAATATGAAAGGATTTTCCCAGGGTTTCTGAGAAAGTTGAGGTGTTGACAGAATGCTTTTTTTTTTTTTTTATGGGCAGACACTAGAAGATAGGAATGGAGAAAGAGTTTCCTCTTGTATAGGGAAGAAACAAGTTCAGTTCTGAATCTTAGAAAAAGTGAGGGAAAGATAGGTATTTAAATGGAAGTGGAAAGGGAAGTGAGAAGGTGACTAAAGCTGCAATCTGGAAAAAGCCAACATTTAAAGGTTAGAATGAGAAAGCTAGCTATGTTAGTAAAAGGGAAAAAATATATTCTACCCATGACCATGCTGAATTTATTGTTCCAATTAAACTTTTATTAATTAAATAAATCACTATAAAAGAAGATTGATGTTGATAAGAATGGCATTGATCAAAATTTCTACTCAGGATAAAAATATATTTTTAGATCAAATGGCTTTTTTAGAATGTGTGAAGATGTGTTTGCTGAGCGTTTGGAGTGAGAGCTGCTGTTCTTGCTAAGTATAGTACATGCTGCTATGAAATAAAACAAACAGGTGTGAACCACCCAGTTGTCCCTGATGCCTCAGCAAATCTCACACCCACCACTGAAAATGTCAAACTCAGTTTTGAGCCTAGAACTCATATCTGTAAAATTGTTATTTGAACTTCTTTAGCCTTCTGTTAGCATTGCTTCAGAAAAAAAGTAATTACTAGGTAACTAAATAAACACAGAGATATTAATAAACCATTAAATAGTATGCTGGAAAACGATGGGACACATATTTTATTTTTTTAAATAGACAATTATGCAGGCAAATCAATTTTTTAGTGTGAGTGGAATTCCAAATAATGCTACTCTCATTAAAGATCTTTTGCCAGACAGTTGACAGGTTTCCAAATGCAGAACTCATGAGTTTCCTAGGTTGCTATATATTATTTCTGATACAGTGGCATTTGCTATAACTAAGTCCCCAAATAACAATGGCTTAAACAAGATAATTTCTCTTCCACAGGAATCTGGAGCTTACATGACACAGAGAACCCATACTCCTTTTATATAGTTATTTTTCAGTCCTTGGGTTTTGCCCATATCCTCATAGTCAAAAGTAACTCACAAGTATTTTACCTAGCATGGAGGAAGAAAAGAGGAGAACACATATCTCATTTTAAAGACATGAGTTAATTCCATATTCTGTGTAACAGAATTGAATAACATGGCTACAAAGAAGCTTGTCAAGTGAACTCTTGTCTGGAAAGTCATCAGCACAATAAAAATCTTGAGGTTCTAGGACTATGATAAATGAGCACAGCAAGAATTTTAAAGGAGGGAGCAATATTCACAATTGATTTAAGAAATGGAGGAATCAACTGTTCCTGGGGAAAGTTTCTCAACCAAAATTGTCAACACAGAACCTACAAAAAGGAAGATAGTTGATGCTTGATTACATAAAATTAAAAAAAAAATTTTGCATGGCAAGTCAATTAGCAAATGACAAATTTTGAGAAAAATCTTAAAATACAGATGCTAATACAAGTTAAATATATTTACAATCTAACAGGTCAAGATTAATTGATAGAGAAAAAGGCATACATCACAGTAGAAAACAAATCCAAATACTCAAAAAGGTATGCAAATATGGTCAAACCCACTAGCAAGAAAATGTGAATGAAAGCAATAAGATATCACTTTAAACCCATCATACTAAAAGATTTTTGAAAGTTTCAAGACCTATTCCAATATAGGTGCAAAAAAAGGGGTATGCTAGTTTACTGTTGGGGGAAAGAGAAATTATTATACTTTTTTAAAAACCAAGCTGGTAACACTAGAAAGTTTTCAAACATCTTTTAGATCCTACACATAGGAATCTATTACATAGACACAGAAGAACCAACTGGTAAGATCATGGATATTAGTGCTTATGAAAGTTTGGTTTGTGGTGACAAAAACCTGGAATAAAAGTGAATGCGTAGCAAGGGCAAATAGGTGACTAAAAAATCAAGTTCCCATATGATGAACTAGATAAGAATTTTTACTTAAGAGGATAAAGTT
>PVKZ01002652.1:195000-201713 GCA_004027375.1 Macroglossus sobrinus | reverse complement strand
GAAATGGTGTTTCTTAAAACTACAATCAAACATGAAAAGATTTAAGTGGTTTAAAGGTAGTAAAATATACACTTCTGAATAATACTAAAAATGAGAAAAATACACATTGTCATTAAATTTTTTTAACCAAGAAAGAGTACTTGATAAGAAACTAAATAAGTAAATACCACTTAGTTGACAGAGAAGACTGGGGGGTGGGGAAGAAGAGAGAGAGAGAGAGAGAGAGAGAGAGAGAGGAAGGGAGGGAGGAAGGGAGTAGGAGACAGGGAGGAGGGAGGAAGAGAGAGGGAGGGAGGGAGCTTGTGAGCAAGGGCGGGGAGGCGAGGAGAGGGGCAGAGAGATGCTAAGACCACACTCCTGGTAAGTGCAGGGATTTGGTCCTGCCCACTAGGCCCAAGGGTACGGATTCATAATGGGCAGGAAATGCTTCATCAACAAGAGCAACAGAGAACAAAAGAACACACAGAAGTGAAGTAAACAGGTAATTCCACACAGCAAATACCCAAGTCGGCCCCATCTACTCTTACTGAGGCTGAGGGCAGGGACCGACAGGAACGAGGAACTCACAATAACCACTGAAATGTCCAAAAAAAACCCCAAACAAGCGCACGAGGCAGAAAAAGAGCAAGGGGCATCCGTGGTGCCTGAGCTGTAAAATCAGCCCCCACGCAGTCCAGAACTGACTGCGTTTTCATCCCACCCCATCACGTTCTGGAGACAGGTAACTTTGCTCATGTTAGCACAGATATGTAAGTCAAATACAAGCATATACTCATTTGCATAGCAAATTTTAAGGGCTGCACTGAAATAGTACCCAGCTGCTAATGGCATGTGTCTTACAATCGGAATGACAGACGGACCAACTGAAACATTTCCTATCTGAAAACAGTTCCCTACAAAAGGTGTTTGGGATCTGAATTAAAAACAAGGCGTGAGCTATTAGCAAAGCAGTAAAACCGTCTCTGATGCACTTCTCGGGGGGCAGAGGTCACTCTTCTATGACCTCTAAGACTTTGTAAACGCTGTTCTGGAACACGGTGGTGAAGTGGGGCGTGGGGTCCTTCACCAGGAGGTTGCACAAGGGGGGCTTCCCGGCGTTCGCAGGGTCTTCCACGTCCCAGATTTCAGGCATGCTGCACCCAGGCCTAGGAAAACCAGCACGGGTCGAAAGTCAGGGTACGGCACCGAACGGCAGATAGCGCGGGGACGCGATGATGTCTACGTTCCTGCCCTCATTTCGTTTTGTCCTACTTAAAGGAACTTGGCTTTTAAAACATCCTATCATGTTTATTTATGTCCATATAAGCTGCCATGAATCCTCTTTAGAACAAAGCGAACACAGCAAGGATGACTCTGAAGAAAGAAACAGACATACAAAATACCAAAAGATCTCAGTTAAATCCTGCCTGAGCTACCGACGGAGAATGTGGTGTCAGCTTCTCTCGTCTCGCTCTCCACGTGTGTGAGATGGGAACTACCCATGACACAGCTGTTAGGAGGGGTGAGAGAGACTACAGCATCGTGCACAGCACGCGGTAAGAGGTAATACATTAATTTTTTAAATTACAATTGGAAAATATATTTAGTTCATACTTATGTAACTTCCCATTAACTGTTATCTCACAATGAATCAATTTAAAGATCATCCAGTAGTGTTAAGCTCATACCTTAACTAAATTCACAATTAGATCTTAGAAGTAATCTATATTTTTAAAGAATAGTAGAAATAAAATTGACATTATATTTGCCCAAATAAGTTCTTCAAGATAACTATAACATTTATTTTAAATTTAGAATGGTTTTATAGATATAACTGTTGGCTTTGGCTAGGGTTCACAATTTTTTTTTGGGGGGGGATTGTTTTATTGAAGATTTTTATATTAGTATATTCTAAAATGTCAGTCTTTTAGGACTTATAATTTTTATGATTTGTTTAAAGAACTCTTTCCTATCGCAATATCGTCAAAATATGCACTGTGTGTACTCTGATGAAAGTTTTAGAATTTTGCTTTTCACAATTAGACCTAGAACTCATCTGGAATTAATTTTTCTCTATGGTGTGGGGTGGAGATTTAATTTTAATTTTTTTCCATAGAGATAACCCAATCACTCTAGGTCCATGTAGTATTTATTAGTATTTATCAAATCGATCCTTACTCCCATGAATCAGTAAGTGATACGCTACTTTCAAGTCTATATTACTGATCGTATCATCACCGATGTAATAGAAGATTCGGGAAAGAAGAAAAACTGGATGCAAGAGCTGTCTGGTGAGAGAGGATAAAGAGGTGGCCTCTAAGTATCACTCCACGGATTCCTTAGATGTAAAGGGAATCCGTCTTCGGAAAATGGAGAGAGTTGGGAACTTCCTAGTCAAGCGATGAAACTCAGCATCAGCAAGAATAGGACTGAGTGACGAGCACCTGCTGAAGTGACACACGGGAAGCTCACGTCACCTCCCACGTAGCACTCGTGAAAATGCGCCAGATTGAATCCGACCATGGGCCATTCCGGGGTGTTTTTATAAGACAACCGGCCTGGATGCTTCCAAAGATCAGTATAAACAAAACAGATAGAAGGGAGCTCCCAATTTCTTACTTGCTTTTTGAGAAATTTAAAAACAAAAACAAAACAAAACAGGAAAATACAAGGAAAAATACTAGAGATTTGACTGCTCATGTTTTGTCCTAGTGGCTCCACTTTTCCTACAGGAGAAAAGGCCATCCCCAGGAGCCCGCCCACACCCGGTGGCCGCCCACGCCCTGCCCTCCACCGTGAGGCCGGCACGGTGGCCGGAACGCTCGTGCTGTCTGTTTTGAGAATATCTTTAATTTAAAGGTAACTATCCAGAAAGTGTCAAAATGCAGACCTACCAAAATAAAAACACGAAAGTCACTGTCACCTCCAGGGCTGTTTCTCAGAGGTGACTTCTAAACACCCGAGCATACATTACACTAGCTCCTTTGTCACCCACGCTCAGACACACACGCGTGCAAACACACGCGCAGACGTGTCTACATAGGGACGCTCCTGGGCAGCTCTTACAACAACGAGATTGTTCAGACTCCTCGCTTAACGATAAAATGGGGCCGTTTTCCCATCTCAGTACGTAAGACCTACTTCATTCTTTCTAACGGCTGCTACTCCTTCTAGGTGTTCTTTCACCATTCCTCTACGGGTGAACACTTCTGTCTTCCACTTCACCACCATCGAACACTTCCACAAACGTTCTCGTGCCTACACCCTTCCGCAGGAGCAGCACCGTGGCCGTGTCAAAGGGCTACACGGTTCCCACGCTGCCTCCGTCAAATGACCTTCCGCGAACGTTTTCCCAGCGAGCGTTTGTTCCCATGCAGTGTTTGGGGCACACTTTTTGCACACGTGGCTGACAATAAATGCTACTGGCACTCAACGTGCGTAACATAGGACCGGGTCAGGGCTTTCCATCTTTCGGTTTCCCCACACGTGCCGAGGCCACACCGTTACACCACCGCAGGCCACGGGCAGCAGGAAGTGAACTGACTGACTACACAGGAGGGGGGAAACCGCCTCCAGCTCCCGAGTGCAACCGCTTCCAGGAACAACTTTAAACCGCATCAGTGAAAACCTGCATGATTTTCTCCTGAATTCAAGTATTTTAATTTTATGTCAACTCTATTATTGAGATTAATAAGAAAAAAAAAAAAGAACTGAGAAAAAAAAAGAGTAGTTAGTTAAAAGCTCGTCTACAATTTGCATTTGAGTATATTTTCGTACTTGCTTTTGAAGACAGGGTGTCTAGTATTTAAGGAATAATCAAGCCACACAATCAAACCGCTTGTGCACAAGATCACGTAAACACAGTGCTCATCGACGTGCGGGGCAACAGTGGAAGCACGAGATAAATACTCGCTTTCTTGTGTGCAAGCTCCCCACGTGCTCTCCCTGTGCTGACACTTTTCTGTCCTAGTAACGTACAGGGATCTCAGGCTGGAGGGCGAGGGCAAGGAAAGCAACCTGCCAGCTAGAAACTCAGTTCTTCCCACTGCAAATGGAGGCGCTAATTATTCATCCTTCCTCCCTTTCCTCTCCTGTCTGAGTCCGTGTTTGCTTCCCTGTGAGAACAGAGAGCACAGCGTGTGTTTGGTTTCAAGGTTTAAGCCGAGCGCCCCTGCCCAAGGCTGCCTGGGATTTATCGTCCGCCAGTTACTGAGTGTGGATAAGAGGTTAGAGAGTCACTTCCTTAGCTTTCTCTCTCCATTCTTGTTGGAGCAAACACAAGGGCAAGCCAAGGTCCAGACGGGGGACCTGGCACACCCCCCGCCCCAAACTCTGTCTTAGAGCCCGCAGTGACCTCTAGATGGGGATGATCTGAAGCCGGAAATTCACTGCCAATTCTGTTTCGGGTGCCAGTCTGATGGCCATGCTTCCAGAAGGCCAGTCTGACCCTTCCTGCATACAGGAAACAGTGCCCTGCCATCAGAACACGAGACTGCCACAGTCATCCAAACCCTCAACATCTCAGGGCACAGAGCACCCAGCCTCTGCCGTTCCCACACGTCCAGATACGATGCACGGGGCCAGGAAGAAATGAAGACTCTTGGCCCCAGGCTCATCGTTGGCGCTGGGGAGAAGGTCACGAACACTGCCTTTCCATCCCAGCTGACCCGCGCGTGCCCCAGGCTGACATCCCTGGGCGGGAGAGGGAGGGCCCAGGAGAGAACGCAGATCACCGTGCTGGTGGGAATGGGCCGAGAAGCTCGGTTCTTCAGACGGCAAATGTCAGCTGGCCACTTGCTTACGGCGACATCCTCCCAGAACGGATGTGAGAGATGCTCATGGCTGCTCTGTCCTCAATTTACACAGCAACGTGAACTAAAGGTGAGCGGATGAATTTCACAGATACATCCCTTTGTTCACAAGGACTGTATTTCCTAAATCATGACTCTACAAACAACGACCTTTTTTGCAGATCCTGATTAAATTCAAGTCACCGGAGACACAGTCATAGAAAAGCCATTCAACAATCGATAATTGTTTCCTTTCGGGCAACGATGAACCTGCGTCACAGAACTATTTTTACTCCCGAGTTAATATTTAATTATTTTGTCTCAGCGCCCTGAAGTGCACGGTGAGCGAGTGTGATTAAGGCACAGATATAGCACGCTCCCGAAGGCTTCTGTTCAGTGACAGAATAGAATTTTTAAAATAGCATTCCAGAAACTATCCTTGATTTCGGATGGACCTGCTCATATCGGTGGCTCCTCATGGAGCAAAATGCTCTGGTATTTTAACAGCAAGCTACTGCCATCGGCTGTCTAGTCACCCAGACGCAGTATTTCACGTCAACTTTAGAACTCACATTGGCTTTTAAGATCCTGCTAACCCCTGCGGGCTACCGTCTGCTTCGGGACCTTCTCTGTGGAAGTATTTTTTTAAAGCTATAAACTCAAGAGACGGTGGCTCAGTGAAGTGAATTATTTCCCCACTCAGCTACGATGTGAAACAGCAAGCAGTTTCACTCTGAGTGGATGGGGGACACAGCATGCGGCAGGGATGTGGTGTAGACACAGGAGGCCCCGCCTCTCCGTGGCGGCCTGACCAACCTCATCACACCCAGACTCTCCACGACGTGGTCTCAGACTCTGCAAGTCTTTTGAAAGGAAATCCATAAAACTTGACATCAAAGGTTTAAAAAACATCACAGGCAAATATGAATAATTTGGGAAATAGTCCATCGGTGCCAATATAACCCCTTTTTCGAAGTGTACGCCTGAAAAATCACTGTAAAAGAAACACATTTATACTCCACTGGCTCGCTGCTGGGTGTGACACCCCTGCCACGCGGCGGAGCGACGCCGCCGCGGGCCCCGAGCGCAGCGCGCCGGCCGCGCGGGGCAGATACTCACTTGGACCGCCGCACGCACCAGGACTCCTCCAGGATGTAGTAGTTCACCTGCAGCTTCATCAGCTCCCGCTTCACGTCTTCCGCCGCCTTGCGACTGTACATGGAGTACACGATCTTCGTCCTGGCTCTTTCGAGAGAAATCACGGGGCAGGATGGGTGGAGGGACAGAGGGCGCGGGCGGCCTGTGCGGGGAGGAGGTGGAGGGGGATAGGGTGGGGGCGGCGTGGGGGGAGGGCGACGTGGGGGAGGCGGGTCAGGAGGACACGCCCTGTCGCCGAGTCCCGCTCGGGGCCTGGGGAGGTGGGAGGAGGGGACAGGAGGGGCGCGAGTCCTGGGAGAGGGGGTTCGGGTTCAGGCACCCCCGCGTCTCCACCCCCGCGTCTCCACACTCGTCTTCTCGTTTGCTTGTTTTAAATTCTTCATCACTTTACCGCAGATAAGAGCGGGGCGCCCCGTGTGTGCGGGGGCGCGAGCTACACACACACGCGACCTCAACGCCGACGAGCTCTGAACAGCTCTCGGTTGGATTTCCAGATTTCTAAAATGCTAAATTTATTCAACAGAATCGCTCTGGAAATTCACTTGCCGAAATCAATACTTATAAAATGTATGTACCACTGTTAGACGAAAGAATTCATTAATGGGGTTCACACAGCCACTCAGGAAATTCATAATTCATCTTACTCTAGAAAGTGCATGAAAATAAGTCCACTTGTTTATGGGAAAAAAAGCGTGAAAAACAAAAACCCCGGTCACTCTAGCAGGGTGTATTTGTGAAAACCAGAATAAAACCCTCTTTGAATAGTATTCTATTCTCTACTGTCTC